>JAQGBJ010001788.1:0-20500 GCA_034698345.1 Sphaeridia pumilis
ACAACTCAAGTAAATCCTGTAAAATTCCTGGAATATTTCCTCTATTTTAAAGTGACTCCAGCAGCAGAACATTCCATTTTGTCATCACCGACTTATCTGATTCAAAATTGATAAAAACTTCATCTGCGCTTTGTAGCTTTGTAGCACGAGACTCTTGTGAAATTTCAACCGGATATTTTTGATCTTGCTTTTTTCATTTCTGTACCTAGTACTTCTCGTTGCCGGCAGCTTTTGATTTTTATGAATTTGATGTCATTGCCGCTGATATCTGCCATCATTACTCGTTCAATTTTGTCACATTGTCATCTCGTTGGCCAGCTATTGTTTACATGTGGGGAAATCGGAGAAGGAATATAAGGAATCTCATGATTGCGAGGACGAACCTTTCAAAACGTTGATTGCTCCTGTAGTAGCTAAACGAAGCTTTTGAATCCTCATTTTTTTGCTTATTTCTTCTTTCTCGTTTGGATTGATATCCAAAAGTATCAAGGAAGAAGAGGATCACAAATGTGTGTACAAACGAGGGGAAGGAGGATTTGAACGCAATCAGGACGACGGTCGTTTTTCAAAAGTGTCCTTTGCAATTTTCGCCCCGTTTCAACCTTCATTTGCTGGTTATTGTGTAGGGGGATTGGAGGTTTGAGGATCCTCTTGTTGTCAACAACGTCTATCTGAAAGTGTTGCTCCACATGAGGATTTTTCCTTTGGATTCTATCGTAGTTATACAACAAGCCGCCAAAAAGTGTATTGGTTCTCACTTGAGATCTTGAGAATCTTCCAATAGTGAGAGATACTGTCGAAGTTGCGCAATCAATTCCCGCATCTGTTAAAGCCGTTAATTTTAATGTATTAGCGTAGGCGTTTAAAATCGTGTCCAAGTTCGACAAAGCCTCGATCATCAACTAAAAGCTCCCATCGTCCAACCTTGAGCTTCTAGACTGGAATCTCGACAAGAAGCTTCAAAATGGCCATAAGTTTCAAAAGCCACACCGCCCACCTGTCCCTAATTAGATTACGTTTCTGATGGTTTTTTATTGTCTTAATCCGTTGGTTCCAGACTGGACTGTCTGAATTCTGAATCAAGTTGAAATCAACTTTTCTTGCTGCCATCACGCAACTGAACTGATTACTTGTACTTTTGATTCAAGTTGCTCTTGGAGCTGAATCTCGTTACTGTATCAATCTAATTCATTAGATGGCCATCTGACTCCATTAGTAAAGTTGCGATCATGAGCAGATTCAACAACCGCGGCTTTTTCTAGAGGGCGTGTCCCGTGTTTTTACTCAATGCTACTACACACCTGCAATTAATTTGACAAATACAATACTTTGCAATTACATTGGCTGTATATACCGGTGGATTGTAAAAGCCAAAAGCTGATACGTTTCCTCCGTCATTAGCTTGACTTGATGAACAGGGACTACTTGGTTAATTAAGCAAGTTTGAAGGAGAGAGATGTGACAAGGTGAGGTGATATAATTGTACTCCCTGTACACAGGTAAATTACACGACCACAAAAATACATGTACATACTATAGTAAAGTTATGAGATTATATATCTTTAAAGATCAGATGAAGAGGAGGAGGCATAGATGCTATGAGTGAGAGATTGAACTGATTCCATCCGATTGTGGGCTTTTAATGAAGCTTTTGAAGGTGAATACGTGTAAATATTGGGCTGTTGATTGGAGAACAAGAGGAAGGTGATTTGAATCTGGGATTAATTTGCCCTCTTGTCATCCTCGTCCTCCTGATCGTCAGCAGATTTTGATGAGGAGATTTGGAGGATGCAACAATAGGCAATCACGATGAGTTTGATTGCTGAAATTAGCAGAATCATTTGCAAAAAATCAAAGCAGGAGCGATGAACAATGTGTATATTTAAGCTACTTGGATTTAAAGTTTTCAAGAGCTTCAAATGTTCACCAGGATTCAACTTCAGCTTCAGGCTCTCTTGAATTTGACATTATCAATTACCTCATTAACTTGCGACCTGGTCGGCCACCCATGAATCCTTATTAATCACGAGCCATTTCTTGGTCTCTATATTTTGAAGGATTAATCTGTGGCTCGCAAGGGCGACCTCTGCTCACTTGATCTCGAAAATCCATCAGAGACTGACTTGAACTCCAACTGCGACCACGACGGAACGCTCTCGCCTCTTTTTCATAGCTTTCATCGGCCAATTACGCAATAATAACTTTTTGATTACACTTTTCCTCACCTGGGGTGCTGCTGGGGGATTTTGATTTGCTCTAAAAGGAGTTCAAATATCTGAGGAGGCTGTGCTTGAACACAAATATGTATTAATATCAAAGAGGGAAAATTCATCAAGTCCATTAATTCAACTTGAACTTACTTATACTTTTTCATCAAGTAAATCAAGTCCAGCTTGTCATTCTTGTATGCTAATTGCACTGTGTACCTCCTGAGCACAAGCGCATCTGTCGTCCAAAATTTCTCGTATTCCTGTAGAATTTCAATTAGCCAGCAAGTGCTCCACCTCCAGCTCTTACAATGCTTTTAGCAGCGCTATTTAGCCGGAAATTTAATATTCACCAGAAACCAGTTTGGGTTGAAAATGGTCCCGACCAATCTGTCAACCCTCCTGACGGACACGTTACGTCATCACCAAGTTCGAACGTGCCACTTGAAGTTGAGCGACATATGGAGCCTCCTGCAGGTACTTCGAAGTTTGTCCCAAATGGAAGCTGCGGTCTTTGTCTAATCTGAAATTAATATCTCGTTACGTGGTTACTACTGCTCCTACCGACTGACTACTGACTGTCTCTTGTTCATTAGTACAAATACAAAAAGTCCCTGTGGAATATTCTCAAGTTGGTCCCACTGATGAGGCGAACAGAAGAGTACATGAATCTAATGAATTCATTCTTCCTATCCGGCAATAGATGTATATATACGTATTTATTATTTCCCTTGTCAGAATCCCCAAAGCCACAATAGTCATTCGAGTCTTGCTAAATTGCATCAACTATGTACTCTAATCACGTCCGTCCACACACATGTGAATTTGGGGTTCCAAAATCCTAATCAAATCCAGGAGCTTGATGATCAATTTCATCATCATCAAAGTCTCTCTTTGGTGGAAGGACAATAGTTTCTCGATCAGTTGACACAATAGTTGTTTAATGATCCGCTGTTTGTTTCGTAACTGGTGCCTGTACTACAGATATACTTGGCGAAACTGCAAGCACGTGTGTGCTAGGAGAGAGCGCGGGGAAATTCGAGTTTGTTTGGAGAAGAGGAGAGCTAAATTAAGCTCCTCTCAAATTTCTTGATTAATGAAAACATTCTTGGCAAATGCATTGTATCGGTTACAACCGGTCTATCTACAGGTTCCATCTTGTGGTAAATCCCGATTAATGACTGTACAAATTCTTTCTCACCGAGATTACCTGTTTGTGAGTTCCTAATTGCCTTTTCTCACCTGTTCCCTGGATGATATTCATCACCTGGATGGCGACTCGTATATCCTGTTTCTCCAAGTTTTTTATGGAACAGTGTCGCCCTCTGGTTTCCAAAGCCTACCAAGCTGTAACCCTGTCAACATCTTACTCTTTGAAGCTTGTCTGCTGAAGAACTGAAGAGCTGAAGCCTGGAGCTAGTTCCATCTCCAGCACCACCTTCCAAACACGTTCTCGTCTTTATGAAGCAACTTAATGTCCGATCCTCCACATAAAACTCTATAATAAAACCCCGTAAACTAGACATTCAATACGGTTTACACGTAATTCCTCTTATTCTCAAATCTCCTCTTGCTGTTGCTCATCTTATATACCTGTTTCCTTTTGAAAAACTCTTGGTAAAAAACTCGGACCGATTCCCTCTTGGCTGATGATCATAATTTGTGGATAATTACAGCCCATGTAATTTTTTATCGTCTTCTCTTCACAACCCTCTCCTCCTACAAAGCATTATTTCCTTGGTTGCTCACTCTTTCTTCCTCCCCCAAAAGGGTGGTTCTGCATCCTTCGGATAATTCAACAAATGATTTCAACCCCCTTTGGTTTCTCAGCCCCTGGAAATTTTGATGATAAACTCGAGTTGTAACACCTTGAATTTTCCAGACTTACGTTATTGTTGTTTGTCGACTGACGGTACCTGAAACAAGGGAAGAACCGGTCTCCACATGCATGTTATGTTGTTATAATGCCCACCACAAAGTTTGTGCCCGGCCCCTAATTACTGTCCATGGTTCAGCATGGCATTTCTCTCCATTTTAAATATCAGCTGAGAAACTACTTGCTAGGGTTGTGAATACTAAAGCTGTCCAGAAGGTGAAACCACATGTGGGTTTCCTCGGTCATTAAAAAGTCTTCTCTCTTTTATTCCGGCTTAAAGATCATATCATATGATCGTTTGAAAACACCAAAGCACCTCGTTTCCTATATAATACAAACTGAACATGATCACAAGAAGAAGAGCTGCTGCCTTTATGATTATTACATGTGCTTCCAGCAAACGTAATGTTGTTTCTGCGAACCACATCACAGGATACTCAGGAGAACCACAAAATTGACCAAACACAACAACAACCCTCTGATCGCCATTAATGAGTGAAAAAGTGTACTTGATGATGGAAGTTTGTTGAAGCTTTTGGCGCTTACGAAATTCACCATATCCATCTTCATTAAAGCTAGAATAGTCTCACCTGGCGCGGGAACAATGCGCCAATTTAAAATTAAATCCCTTCCAGGGGCGGCATCCTACCGTCTAATTAATTTGATGAAATTGCAAATTGTCCCATTCTTCACTTGGTCCGTTTCCTCTCATTCATATTCACAAGAAGCCTCTTATCAGCTGAATCAAGGGAAGGAATCTCATCGAATCTACTTTCTTTGTCTGACAATGCTCTTTTTCGATGCGCTAAATTTAATACCTCTGCTAAACATCCCTTGTTCCATCATTACAGATTCATTATGTCGTATTCAGAAGGCAGAGCCCAGAAAGAAACGTGTATGCAGTGGGATTAGTCACTATGATAGCGCTCGAGGGTCACGCGCGGCGCGCCGCGCCGCGCGCCGAGTTTAAAATTAAACTGTCTCTTGTGATTGATGGCGTGTGCTTATAGCCACGAGGGCACGAATATAATTAGCTCACCTGGTCAGAGATGAATTATAATTAACTTTTGAGGAAGCTAATTTTGAAACTGTTTTGGTTTTGCAGAAGACTTTGAAAAAGACCCAGTTGGCGGAGCATGCTGAACAACGGCCACGTACCCGGGATGGGAACACCGGACAATGGCCACCCTGGCGGCATGTACGGGCAACCAGATTACTCCCCCCACCACAGCCCGTATATGAACGGCCCGCCCCCTCCCGGCATGAACATTAAACAGGAGCCAATGCAGCATAATATTAAGCAGGAACAGATGCAGGGCATGGGGCACCATTCGGGGGGTGGGATCTGCTCGCCTATGACCCCCATGCAAAATGCCTGTAATGTCAAAGGGGTAAGTGTATATATACAGCATTACCGAAGCGAAGGCGCGCCGCGCGCTAGCGCGCGCGCGCGCTTCCGCTGAGCGGGAATTTTAAATTTTTAAAAGAGCTGAATACGAGGCATATTTGATTTATGATAATTGCGCATTCTCCAATCCTTTTTATCAAACAAGAATTAGCCAATTAACTTTGGGCGGTGTGTCCGCCGACCATCATTTTTAAAAGTTTTTGCTAACGTGACAGGTGATGGGCTTTTGAATTGGAAATTCGGCTACCAGTTATAAGTCCACTTTATAGTGTTATCAATGGTGTAAAAAAAGGCTGAGTTGCTGAAATGATTGCGAGGCTTAATACACAAGGATACCGATTCAATTAACCTTTTTATCTAGAGAAGCGCATCTTACCTGAGAATCTGCATAAGAAAACGTTTCCACCTTGACAGTTTTACGATATTCAATTACCAACACCTATTATCTCCGTCTGCCTTTGAATCTCCCGCCAATTTGCTTCCCACTTGTTCTGTGGGACTCGAGCCCTGCTGGACTTGGACGAGTTATAATTTTATTTAAGCATCTTTTGTCCATGCCCACAATGTATTTGCCAATTAACCTTTTTTTAGTAAATTCCCTTGTCACCTGGCTACCGAAGTGTTTTAGTTTGCATTCAGGTAGTGGAGCAATAGCAATGTGTTGCTTATGTAACATCTGTAGTAGCAGCGCCTGCCCGGCTTACCAAATGTGAATTTTTACATCAAAATAATGATTCGTATGACGTGCAATTAATCAAATTTCCCAATCAAGCAACGATATTACTACTACTGCGCTTCTCGTTTGTTTCTCTCTCTCTGGTTGCCGATCCAATCAAAATATATGGCCGACAGGCACACTTTGTAATGTTATTATTATTTTGTGTAAAGCCTCGTGTTTCCCCCCATGCTTTTCTCCCGTAATTATTAAGCTAATACATATTGCTGGATGGAAAGCCAATTACTCAGTCGGTCCATCATCAGGAGTAGCCGCAGCAGCAGAACATTTGAAACACGAAATGATTCCATCCAAATGAATCTTTACGGTTTGTTAAAACTATTCCAATTTAGTCGACTACCGTTTGCTGGGGCTGGGCGGAGGAGGATTGAAAGTGCAGTAGAAAAGAGTGAGAAAATGAAAGTAATCAAGGATTTTAATTGAAACTCATTATTCTCCCACAAACTCATCTTCTTTTTTACAATGAGACCACATCAGGCCCTGTAGGAATCCCAATTATCAGCTCTTTTTAAATTGTCAGCAGATGGCGCGGTGCGCGCGCGGAGCGCGCGCTGCCGCGCCGCTGCGGTTTTTGAAGTGTTTAAAAATTTTACAAAATATCTTTGATTTTTCAGCTCCAACAATGTTATGGCTGCGCTGGCCCAATAATGGAACGTTACCTCCTCTACAGCCTCGAACGCTACTGGCATCAAGGCTGTTTACGCTGTTCAGCTTGTCAATGCGAGCTGTTCACCGCCGGACATTCCTGCTTTACCCGGGACGGCATGATCTTATGTAAACAGGATTATTTGAAGTAAGAAAAAAACTTTTCAAAGTCTCGCTTACATCATTTAACTCAATTCGCTCAATTTAGTTCAGAGGGAGAATAGAAATGGCCTTTTTTGGAGTCTCTCCTCTGAAACTTTTACCACTTTCTCCACACGAAACGCAATTTTCTCCTTGTAAATTTCTTTGACTGTTCTTCGAGAGACTGGAGTCAGTAAATAATCTATTGTCATCTTTACCAATTTCACCTGAGGCAGTGGCGGCGGCCGCCGCCGCCGCCATCGAAGTTACAGCAGCGCACTTCAGCAATCTCTCTTGGGACCTTCTTGGTACTCGGCCACAAATCGAGTTAAGCTATTGTCGACTTGCTCCCTTTAGGAAGCGATTTTTCCCTCCTACCCGCTTGGTCACCTTGGGAATTAGTCCCGGATGAGTTGGTGGGAATTTTTCTTCTTTGTTCCTCTTCTTTGGGGATCTTGTAGAAGAGGCAATTTTACTAATTTAACAAGGACTATTAACTGGATTCCGGCAGCTTTTTGTCCGTTTATACACCAGCTTATCTGTACAGACTCGAGTCAGTGACGTGGGAAAGATTAGGCCTTCTCATCCCTTGTTCTTGTTCGCCATCACGTTAATTACCCGGGTTGCGATAAGGCACGTTTCAGTTATATAGATATATATATTCGCTGACTTTCACCGACTTTCCCTTTGGGCTAATTCTTGCACTTATAGGAACAATTAGTGGCTTGTGAACGTGTAAGTGACTAGGAGAGGGAGGTGTGTTATCGCAGAATCCTTGGTTGGATTCCCATTGTGTCTTTAGGGTTTATTATCTCTTTTACTTTTGTGAGTCCATTAGCGCATTTTCTTGTGGTGGTTTCTTGGTGTTCAAGTAAGCTTTCTTTGCTCATAATCTCATTTACCAGAGAAAAGATCAAGAAGAATCGGACAACTTCTTTTGTTCTTGCCCACGGTTTCTCCTTTTCTCGTCTCTTAATCGCCCTATTACGGCATCATTACATGCTTGTTATTCTTTTGCCAAATTCGGTAACTTGAGTAGCTACTTTTTCTTCTTTTTCTATCTCGACTCTTACTTAGTTATATTCCTTATTCGGCGTTTGTGTATCATCTTGCGGCTGTTGTCACCCTCCTAGGAAAGATCCAAAAGAACAAGGCTTGGTTTTGGTGAACAAAATATTATTATTCCCTCAGCTGCTGATTGCTCATGTTCTTGGTCATGTTGCACGTATCATGAGTTTATTCAGCCGAGGAACGTGACGAGGGTTTTGATGGTTTCGTCAAAAGGAACGTCGTATAATTTGTGACCTCTCAGAAGGCGACTTGGGCGACAGTGTCAAAAATCCCTAGGATCGAAAATACATGTGCTGCAGCTGTTGCAGAAAGTGTAGGAGGGAGAGGCATAGGAATTAAAGCGAAATTAAGAAGACCAAGGATATCTAGAAACTAATATTGTGATTTTGTGTTGCTCCGCAGGATCTTCGGAAGCCGCGGCGCTTGCCATGGCTGCAGGCAAGGGATCGCAGCTTCGGAGATGGTGATGCGCGCAGGAGTGTCGCCACCTGGTTCGGCGCCGCCGCTAGTTTACCATTTGCACTGTTTCAAATGCTCCAAGTGTTCGGCGCTTCTGCATACGGGCGAGCGCTACTCGCTACTCAATGGTGCCCTTTACTGTGAACAGGATGCGCTCAAAGTAAGTGTAAACAGTGAATGCCAGTTTGCTATTATTATTTTGTACACCTGTTTGAACGGGTCGCGGCGGAGGTCTATAAGGTACTTTTGGCTGGAGCGCAATTTCCGTGTTTTAGTTCCAGGGCAAGTCCATCAAGCTTCCTTGAACGTTTGTTATATACGTGTGTATGTGTGTGTGTAAATTAATTACATTGATTCTTCACATGACTCTTGTGTAAACTAGAATCGTACTTGATTTATTTACAGCGGGCACGAAACCAAATATTTGCTTTCCCAATACACACCGGCGGCCTCCTCCAAACAAAAGTCGGATGGGGATTTTCATTGTGTTTTTTGCAGAGGAGGACGCTAAACGAATATTAGCTAACGTTGTAAGTTGTAGGTAGTTGTGGTTCTGTAGTCAGCTTTTTAGCTCCAGTTTTGGCTCTTGAAGCGACTGTGGTCAGAAGAGTATACAGCAATAAGGATTGATTTGAACTGCCGAAATATCCGGCTGCTGGAACCTCAGGAAGCTAGAAGAGAGAAATGGCAAAATTTGTAATGAAATCAAAAAGAAAGTAAATATTATAGTCTCCAAAGGTTTCTATATACGGGGTAAAATATTGCGGGCTCTGGAACCGGAACAATAAGCAATTTGTGCTCAGTAGAGACCTTGTCGGATACCACAATTAATTTCCTGTGATGAATCCACCGCCGCCGCTCGTTCTCGATAAAGGAGTTTGTATAAAATGATTGTTTACTATAACTAAAACACACTTGTGTTTGCCCATTACAGCAAATGAAGAACGGAATCGCAAGCCCTGCAACCAATGGGCCCACCGGAGCAGCGCCCACGAGGAAAGGCAAGGTCGGAAGACCGAGGCGGAGCCGAGACTGAACAAGTTCCTGTCAACTTTTAAATACAAGCTATAGAAATATGTATAAGATGTAGAAGAAGAAGAAGAATCAAACTCGTCTCAACAACTGTACCAATCAAGTTACATAGTTACGAAAATGGACTTCTGTTGGCTACTCCGGCGAAGGTTCGAACAAAGCCCAAGCATTCCAGGTATGACCTTTTGACATTTTGTAGTTGTAGAAAATTTTAAATATGGCCCTGGTTCAGGAACTGCGAAGCTCGTTGAATGTTCTGCAGACTTGAGGGAACTTCAACTTGGAGTTGGCGTTGGGCGCCCCCTTTTGACAGCTTTCCTCCACCCCTCCCCGTCCATATGCATTATGAAACATATAACTAGCTGCCTCTTCTTGTTGTCTGTCCAGCGATTCTTGCGCTGTCAGTCACACTGTTGGTTGACTTTGTTCCGAGTTGTGCTGGCTGCTACTTTGGCTGACGTCCGTGTCCGTGTAAATAAATAAGCAATGGGCCAATCTACCCAATACTCCTCGACTGTCACTCGAATCGACTTGAACTTGTTTTGAAATTACTGCTGAGCAGAATACGAGGCTAGTTTCCTTGTTGTTGCTGTTGGTGGATTCGAGCATGTTTCTGTATATGTACAGTTGCTTGGCCAGTATCGCCCTAGACATGTTATTCCAAAAGTCTTTGTAAAATCCATCACAGCTGGAGGTCCGCCAGGCCCAGTCACAACAACAAGTGGACAAGTGAAATGACAAGGTCCGAAAAAAAGTCACAAAGGCCGGTGAATTTCCAACTTCTTTTCTCGCCTGCTGTCTCTCCCTGCTGACTGAGGAAGAAGGTCTTGAGAAATATATATACAATTTAACTAAACGCTTTTACCAATGTCCGTCGATGTCTTTCTGGACTTGAAGCGTGAGTATACAAACAATTTGGACTTTTTCAGTCACTTTATTGTTTACTGACTGAGAGTGTAGTTGAAAAAGAGCCGTCAGAATTTCTCTGGAACATGTCGAAAAAGACTTGAAATTTCCCGCCTTGTACATGTCAGTTGCAAACTTGTTACTTTCTCTGACTGAGTCCGTGTATCTCGCATGCTGTGTGGACGTCAGGGAAAATTTTATGTTTTGGACTTTTTGATACTTTTGAAGTTGAATTCAGTCGAGAGTCTGTGGGAGCTCAGTTTCTATATATGTATTCTAGTCTACATTGGCCAAATATATAAACCTGAAATCATTACTTATTTACCCGGCAGTTGAATTACGAGGGGCAATAAGACGGTATCTATATATGGCCAGCCTTTTAAATCGGGGCACATTTTTCACTTTTCAAAGCGCAGCGCCGCAAAGGTAGAGCGAAAAGGCGCTTACGTGTTTTAACGCCTTCTTGGACCACTTCGAAGATGGTATCAGGTGTATTTTCACGACTTGTATAGCACCCGTCAAACAATTTTTAAACCCAGGAGCTCAAGTCGCATTGGCGTTAAACTAGTTACCCGGATGGTGGATTCCCGGGTATTTACGACTCTACCGAAATCATGGTGGACTCTACTTTCTTCCCGCTTCCTTTGGGGTCTCTTAGGATTCGGTTCATTTTAAATTCACGCCTCTCTTTCCTACCTGCCGTCTTATACAACCACTTAAAGTAATTCCAACCCAAGAATCACTTCTTCTATAGCTTGCCCAGGCAAGCTGGAATTTCCGGAGGGGTTCTGGGAATTTTTACAATGTTTTTGGGTTTTATTCCTCTCTTGAATCATTTAGGGATTAGCTAACAGTGCGACTGGACAGTGCGAAAACAGTAGCGGAAGTTGCTGGATTTCTGGTTTAATCGGTAATCAATCGGTTGAATCTTAAGCTATTAATGCTTGGAACTTGGAGCGCAGAGCAGGTTTAGTATCTTGAAAATCTAGACAAATGTAAGGTTCTGTAGTTGATTTAGTTGAATGTTAACTTTACGACAAATCAGCCATTACATGGAGGAAAGAAGAGAAGGACCGAAGTGAATTCTTGTAGCCCATTAAATCTGGTGTTCCAGCCCTTGTATTTTTATACCCTCGACTTGAGGCTTTAACATTACGTACGTAGCTCATCAAATTTTGAACAAATTACCGCCAGTATTCTACTCAGTTTCTTGGGAAGTAAGCAAGGCAAGTCAGGATAACAAATCTGTAAGTAGGTTCCAATCAAGCTTCTCATATACCAAGTACGGAACAAGACTGATATTCTTCTTCAAGTCTAATTAAACCTGTAATTTTGTTAACAATTGAGAGCTAATGCGAAAGCAATTTCTCACACTGACTGATTTTAGAGGAGAGAGTGAGTAAGAATATATAAAAAATCTCGTTTCAATCACTTGTTTTTACTTTAATTAGAAATGGGCCAGAATCCGCCGTACTTGTCCAGTGGGAAACTTTACAAAGTTATTAAACCGCGGAACCATTTCCAGCACGATTTTATAATTTGGTCCTTGTTTTTGAAACGTGAAAAATTCACAATGGTGTCTGTGTGTGTACTAATGGTTTCAGGTGGGTCTGAAACCAATTTCAGGTGTTCATTACTACAGTACTGTAGTGGTAGAAAGCGAAGAAGAACCGTTGTTTGCCAGGACCGAAATTCTGTTCCAGATTAAAGTTCTCACCTTGAATGTGAGTAAATTAATTTTGTATCGTCGCTCCATCTCTCAACGTGATTTTTCACACAGAGATTCCAAGGAGATACTGCTGATCCAGAATTTTTCTCACCTTTAATTAACCTGGATTAATTAATGCAGTTCAATATTACCGACTTTTATAGCATTTGTCGCCTACACAAAAGCCTTGATTAACGTCCACTTTTTTGGACTTGAGTTGAGTATCCCACTGTTGTTTGCTGGAGCTGGAACTATTGGAAGACCAAAGCTGGAAATAACAAGGTTCTGCTGGATGACGACAGACACGAATTTGTTTCCTAAATTGGAACATGATTTAAAATTAAACGTGTGATTTGTCCACGAAAATCTCGTGTCATCTTATCTCGCTTTGAAATCTCCATTTTAGGCCTAGGCTGTATAAGCCTGTTGAAATTGTGGCTTCTCCAGAATTAGGCTCCAGTTGAACCTTTTTTCCTGTTACGTAACGACACGTGTATTCGTATATAAATGTATATATATAGTCTAACGTTTCTTTTTGTCCCAAGCAATTATTTTTGAAACTTTGTGGCTTTGTCCATCGATCACGTCAACGATTCTGTCGTTGTGTATATGTCTGTATAATACGCTATATATAAACAGAATTGTTAGAGCTTGTTGTCGCCCTTCGACACACAACTCATTATAATTTGTGCCCCATAACAATTTGCTTTACACAAACATTTGGTCCTTGTGCTAATTAGGGCATTAGAAACTTTTCTCGGCTCTTTTCCATATGCTTGACAGACTTCCGGACAGGCAGACGGACAGACAGACACATGGGTTTGGTTATATTCACCAAGCTTTGTACAAACAAAATTTCATGTGGCTTGTTTCCCCTTTGTTAGGATAAAAAGTCGTTTGCTTTTAGCTTTTGAGTAGTGGGAACGTGGGTAGTGGCCACTAGACAAAATCTAACGCCTTGGCTAATAAGCTAAAACGTATCCGACAAAGTCCGAGAAGGATATTTTTCCAGCCAAGTCCTGCTTGGATTCTTCGCTCAGCAGGAAGTCGTACAGGGCGTTTAAGAGCCTGCAAGTCTTCAGGGGCCTTTAAGGCCTGTATCTAAAACATCATGTAGCTAAAACACCCTGTTAAAGGTCTGGATAAGGCCATCAGGGCCCCCTGGACCTGTGACCCCAGCAAAGGTTAATTTAAGAGGTCGGCCCCAAGGGGTCCCGGGGACCCTTGCGGAGATACAGACCACATTGGCGTTTTTTAAATTTTTCAAAGTGCCCCCTCAGCCCTCAGGGTCGTCTCATCTTCCAGTCATGTCTCAGAGACATATCAAAGTTGAGAATATTGGAGTAAGCTGGACATAAAGGTGTGTGTGGCCAATTAGACGGTTTCTTGGGTTTCGTAGGTTCCTCCGAATTCACCTCTACAGTTATATTGAGAGCGACGTTATTGCTGACGGTATCTTTTTATTTGTGAAGGTTTACATAAAATTTTGTAATGTCCTGGATCTACTGCGGGACTGTAATGTAAGTAACATTTTCCAGGAGGAACTCACCTTTGGCTACTTCTTTGTATGTATGCCTTGATCCTTCTGGAAAGGCTGCAATAACTCGTGATTACTAAATTGAAAAGCGCCACTGGAAGTCCACAATCCACAAGGGTATCTCATGCATGGAGAAGATTCCATAAAATAATAAAAATGAGTAACCTCGTAACTTTTCCTCAATTGCATTCCTACGTGCTGGGCAGAATAAGCCAAGCCAATAGTACATAGCTTAACCTGAACCTGAGCCATTAATGTAACTTATTTTAAATTTTCTATTCCAGAATCCTATCATCTAAAGCCGTATGTTTTTTGTGTATTTCCAGAAAACCTCACACATTTGTACCATAGCTGGATATGGACGCTCAAACTATCATCATCATCATCATCATCGGTTCACAAAATATTAACATTACTTTTAGTATTTTAAGAAAGCGCTTGAATCGTAATAATTCAGGGTTGTTTATCAAAACTACACTATTGACTATAGTAATTTTAGATAGAGTAAGCGCACCTTTAGCTGAAAGAATTAAGTGAGTTTGGTGTGAATATATACCATTACAGGCGACGTTATCAAATTAATTTAAAAAAATTAAGCTATAGCTTGATTTTAGGAGGCGAGGTATCTTAAATAGTCTTTAGATACATAGATATAGTGAAAGCGTATTTGTAAATACAAATTGTAAATACGCGCTACAATTTTTATGAACGCCATATTCTTCTGATTCATTGTTGCTAATTTATGTGGAATTTCTAACATTGTTATCTAGTTGAGTTTCAATTAAGTTATATTTAATAAATATAGTGTCAGTGTGTACAGAATTTGTACTACATTGTCGATTTGTGAATATTATTTGTTTACATATCTGCTCCATGTTTTTGATGATTATGTTTAATTGTCGAACTTGTTATTATTATTGTGCAGGACCAGACAAGCCCATTAATTATCCTGTAATTAATACATGCTGTATACGGATTTTTTGAGAGAAGGATAAAAGTTTGCTTGTTGTATACAAACTGAACACCTGTATTCATCAAACTACCAGAAAAAAATTTGGCATGCTGGAGCATTTGTATTATATTATATAAGAAGGGCATGTTTTTGAACTGGATTTTTTTCCATACAGTTGGCTATGACTTTCTCCACCCTTTTGGTCTCTGCTGATTATTTTTTCATTCCCACCCCCTGCTCATCTGCCACTGGCTCTGCTATTTATGCCAACATAAAGTTATACGACGGAAATAATTTTGAAACCTTCCCGCCGCCGCCGTATGTCCATCCGTAAAACAAAATTACAAAAATGTTGGTTCCAAAGGCCAATATTAAGCCATTTGGGAAAACTTGTATAGCTCATTTTGCAAGGAACTCTCTCTTATGCCGGTGGTGGTCACATAACATTTTTTACATCTTACTCTTATGTATAAAGCTGGGCGTCATTCACAAATAACGTTGTGGCAAACATGAAGATATTTCAGATACTCTGTCGCTCCGTCTCCTCCCCATCATTAACCTTATCACATTTTTCCACAAGTTTTGTTTTGATATCAATAGTATAGCGGCGTTTTTTTGGACTGCTTCTAGAAGGCCTCTAGAAACTAATCTAACGTATAGCTTTCAACGTGCATTTTTGCCGCCTAATCTACTAACTTGTTCTCTCCCCATTACTTTCCCTGCTGGTTCAGAAAAACTTTGGCTTTTTCAGTATATATTTTTGGGGGCATTCCTTGACTTGGGTTGTGTCTGTCCCTGGAATCTCTCACCCGGTTTGATAGAGACATGAGAAGGAAGCGGCGTTTGCTCCTTTCTCTCTCTCTCTCCCATTTTTATTTCATTTCCAATTTTCGTAATGAAAAAAGCTTTCAGCCTAATCAATCCCACTTCTTCTCTCGTAACGTGCTTTTAAAGGCAATTGCAATCTTGCACGGACAAAGTTGAAAGTCACAAACCAACACCAACTACCGCCTCTTCTTCTCCTTCCTGATTCCCGCATATCCCTTACAGCCCATCCGGGTAAGTAAAAGTAGGAGCCAAATCCGCAAGCCAGCCGACAAACCTCATCTACTAATGCATTAGCAGGAAACCACAAACAAACAAGGAAACCAATCTACTATACCTTTTATGTATCAAGAAAGAAGGAAAAAGCAAGGGAATCTCGCGCCTGATTGTATACCACCACGTTCTGCGATCTTGATTTCTTCTATCGGTATACGCTGATTCCATTTCACCTTGTTGTTGTCAAATCCACTGATTTTTATCCAGTCGAAGAAGCATTTGTGGTGGTAGTGAGTAATCTAATTTGAGATGCTGGGAGAGGAAGAGCAGAGCTCAAATTATTTATAGCGAAATTAGCTAATGACTTTTCTGCTCCTATATTTCTAGTATTGCTTCAGAGTCTTCTAGAAACTGCAATGTAATCTGATACCGAAAACATTTCGTCCGAAGCTTTTGCCAATTTTCAGTTCTATTCAATGAATTATACAGACTAATTAAACTAATTTGAAGTTCAAATTTTGGATGTTCTGTAGTAGATTATATAAAACTTCCTCAGAAGCTGAACGGAACGTGAAAAAAATTGATGGAGTGATACCTAGGTGAGGAGAGCATAATTACCGTTTCTTGTGAAAAGCTGAAATTATTTATACAGTTTGATATACTTTTGCACTAATTAACTGGAGCTGGTGCTGGTGCTGTTTAAATTAAATATTATTCGCACAACCCTTGAACATGGCTGAATTAATGTCCGTGTTGAACAAGTTTTTGCGAGATGGCAATCAGATATGTGAGTAACATATGAGATACAACTTACTTTGGCTTTATAATTACTTTAACAAGAGGCCACACAGTCACAATTGTTGCTCCTGGCTTATCTGGGCCTCTGGTCGCCATTAACTGGTATATAGTGATAATTATACAGGGTGGCGATGTAACGATAAGGATGAGGAGAGGAGGTCTTGGAAATTCGCAAAAGTGTTTTCCCCTCATTATATTCCCACACTTGAGGCTCTCGAGTAGTTTATTCAGCTTATTCTTCCAACGATGACAAGGTCCTGCTCATTAGCTTTTTACACTCGTTTCCCCTTTTCACACAAAATCCCTTTGAACTTTTGAGCAAAACTTGTTGTTGACGTTGTTATAGCCGAGCGAGATTGCATAAGATAGGCCAGGGAGCGGGGTTTATCGTGTGATTAACGTTTTGGTGCATGGTGCAGTTCTTCTATGGAATTGTAGATGTATAAAACTCTAATTATACTATACTTGCTTCTTATGCAGGTGGTTAAGGCATTGGGAAATGCCGCATACTTGAGTGAGGCCACCGCAACCATAAATAACAGCCACTTGAGGAGGAGACACACTTGCCAACGTTTTCAACCAATGGTTTCTGCTGCATCCTTTGGGCTGGTTGTGGATAGTGGTTAATTATGGATTGATGATCTATGAAACAAGTTTTGAGGTTCGAATTTTTATGTATCTGATGGTGTTTGCTGGTTCTTAGTGAACTTCGGCGGCAGGTGACAGCGCCAAGGACCTGCAGTTCTCCAGTCGCCGTGGAAACATCTAAACTGATGTCGCTCAAGAACCCAACCATATGTCAACGTTCCAAGTCAAAGGTCGCCAACGCCAAAAACAGCAGCGCATGATCCTGAACCACCTTAAGGAGAAACGAAAGCGCAAACAGCGTCGCTGCTACCTGCTTTCGCACGAGCGTAAAAACAAGCCGGGTAAACAGAAGCGGCGGCAACTGAAGCGCCATCTTCAACCACAGGATTAGTCGATGCGTCCGAACCGAAGTAAACAAACGTTGGATATGTTGATCTAAAACAATGCATTTAAACTTCCCGCGTTAACTCTTGAGCAGTAGCCGAGGGAGAGGAGTAGAGAGATGAGGAAGAGGGTGAATTTTTACCCGGTTCAAAAGCATGGGAAAATAATCTCTGGCGGCGGCGACTCGTGTGAGGAATTGGTGAGGAGAGAGGATGATGTGGTTGAGGAAGGAGAGGAGATGACCATGTGGGGTTGCGGGGACAATAGTCAGATGGTGGCAAGGGTTGTAAACATGTAAACAAAAACAAAACAACATTTCCAAAACTTTTTTAATTTAATTTATGTGAGGTGTAAATAGAAAATAGATTAAATTTATTAGAGTCAATGCTGTGTTAAGTGTTAATCAGCTTGGCTTGATAGTTCTCAATACTCGATCCTTGATATCGCGACCATGAATTCCGATTCACCGCCTCCGGAAACTGAAGATCCTGATCGGACCAACCGAATCAGAACCCAGATGAAAATGCTCATCAGCAAACTAGTTGAAGACCTCTGTACAGATCTGGAAGAGTCCAAGAAGTACCAATCCAAACTGCAGGGCGAAGTGGCGAAAGTATCTCTCCAGGTCGAAAGTTTGAAGTCGGAAAATCAAGAATTGACAAGTCGGTTACAAAGCCAAGAAACCGTACACCATCGACTTACCGAAGACGTCAAGGAGCTCAAGGATGAAGTTGAGTACCTGCAACATCTGGTCGCTAGCAACGATAATGGAGAACCCAAAGGCTATGTACATAAAAAGATCAAAAAGAAGCTTAGACCGAACAGAGTTACAGAAGGTACAAATGGTGCTGCTGTAGTTTCCGGTGGAACTAACGGGAAATTAAGTCATACCAGAAATAAGACTGAAGGTAAATACAAAACTTATGATGGAACTTAATGTACTAACTATTAGTTTGCGCATTTGTGAAATTTTAATGTTTCGGTTTTCCTTCCAGTATCCAACGGTCCAAGTCCTACAATTGCTCAAAAAATCGAAACACCAACAACACCTCCAGGACAAGGCGCGAATTCATCACAACAACGGCCAATATTTTGTGTAAAGAAATTCCGGATTCCTATATCCCCAAGGAATAACCAGGCACCTGCAACTGGAACCGTTGAGCACAACAAGCCTGTCACCAGTCCAGATATTTCGGATGGCGACAACGACAATATTCAACAACAAAGCGCCGTCGGTAGAACTACAATGAACAGCCTTGCCACTGCTCCCTCAACATCGAGACCCACGATCATTGCTCACGGATCCTTGGCAGCAACAGTAAACTTAGACTTGAAAGTTTCCAGCTTGGTACACCAGCAGCAGCAGCTCACAACCTTGTTGACCAATGTCGTAAAACAACAGTCACCAAGCACACCACCGCCGCCACTAGTGCAAAGCTCAACTTCTGTCACCAGCATCACCAGCACAAAGAAAGTCAAAAAGAAGCGTCGTCCAGTACGAGGTTACGCTTTCTCCCTTGAAAAGCCCAGGAAGAAGAAACTTAAGAAACAAGAACCAGAGGAACCTGATCAGAAACTAGAGAATCACGCTCAAGAACCTGAATCTGATCAACACCATCAACTTCAGCAAGAACAACTCAAGTCTTCAGCCCACAGCTTTAGCGTTCATTCACGAGTGCTTTAAGTAAGACGACATAAAACTGCCTAATCGAGATGCTAGACGAGATTTTATTAGATTTTTAACATTTGTATGCATAGATCTCTAGTGCAATGTTAGCTTTGTTTAACCAACCTCTCACCTCAATCTGAAGCAAGCAACAATAATTGTCTGTTCACCTACCTTAATTCAGTATTTAAGACTTTTTCAAGCTTCAGGAAAGCAGCCCACTTTTACAAGTATTTATTATGTGCAAAGTTCAAAAATATTGTGTTCAATAGCCCGTAGTTTATAGTAGTTTAACCCTTTCACTTTAAAAATATCACAGTTTTAGTTCTTGATTCATCATACACGACCAGCTTATTTCACAAAATAAACGACTTATTCCGTTTTTATAAACCAAAAACACTCGTGTTTTTCCTCCAGTTGTTTCTTGTTCCGTCATCACCAGCACCTAAATCCAGCTCCAATAGCCCAGAAAAACATCTTTGACAACATGTCTCGGATACAGTTACGCTTCGTCAATCAAAAGAAGCCTTCAAGTAGCCGATATGGAATCAAAATCAGATTCTCTCTCCTCAAACCCATCAAAACTTTCTTACACATTCAACACGTCTTTCTCTCTCTTTTTGTTCTCTTGTCGCCAACTTTTCCACATTTATTTTTTCTTGTTAACTCACCTGCCCCTCTCCATGGGAACCAAATAATCTTGTCAAGTTTTTAACCCGAACCTTGCAACGTTTACACGGCTTCACACAATCTGTTTGTGCTTTACCAGCTTACAAACGATCAATTTCATCCTTGCTTAATCAAGTGTCACAGATCTCGCCATACCTTTCCACCTCTTCTCCTTTTCCCATTGTTGTAATATTATTAACCTGCTTTGTCGTCCTATTTTTTAACCTTGTCTTTCAATTCCATCGACTTGATCAGCAATGATTGGCTTGACTGATCTCCTTGGCAATGAAAGACTGTTGTGGGAACTTGATCTCGCCTCGCTTTCCGCCATAACCTCCTCTTGTTTTGTATACACACCTGTAATCAAACTGAAATCTCTCGTACAATATCAGTTTTTGGCTTTGTCATCTACCATATACCAAGTTGTCGAAAAAGCAGTAAAATTTCCGGCCAGCGTTTGTTTCCATTTGTGGCAGAAAAAAATACCTCGTGTTGTTGAACAAGTCAAGTTCCATATAATAGCTCCAGCTCCATGCTTTATTATCCAGCAAACTTGATACAGCTTCGAGTTACACTACCACGAGAAACTGGCTTTTTGAAATAAAATACTCTGATAATGAAACCAATGCCTTCTTTTCAGGCTTTGTTTCCTAATTAGGCTTTTGTAGCATCCTCA
>JAQGBJ010001789.1:0-20476 GCA_034698345.1 Sphaeridia pumilis
CTGCTGGAGAAAAATTGTATCGTTCGTTGTTATGGGATATGAGTGGAAGAGCTTCAGGCTAAACGTTCCAGGTTCCTCCAGGCTTCGAGGCTTGAACAAGATACACTGGACAAAATGTCGGTAATTCAACTACGGACCAGGATCAAGGTCCAAAGAAAACATGTTTTTGGATAGAGATTTGGCCGGAAGTATCGAGTGTCTGTTTCCATGCAAAGGATAGAAAAAATGTCGCTCAGAAGCAGAGGGATTTTGGAATTCGTATCAGGTTTTGAAGTTGGTGCCAGAACGCTTTGTCATGTGGCCTTCGAAATGGCCATGAGGCGCGAACTGATCCAGAGCTAAAAACGATATTGAAGGATAACAATGACTTAATGAACTGAGAGCTCATGACGCGATGCTGAAGAGACGCGATGCTGAAGAGACGCGATGCTGAAGAACTGGGTATCTGATTACTCTGTCCTTTGATTAAGTTTTTATTAAAAACGGCATCAAAACACAGCACAGTTTATTTTGGCATGCGCATGGGGTTTGATTGCTCCAAAGTGAACATTCATAAAAAAGACTTTAAGAGTGGATCTCGCCGAAAGTCACCAGCGCCAACCGCCACTCTTGCGCCAAATCTCCAGAAGCGCAAGGGCTTTGAAGTACTTTTTCCTTGTTCCTGCAAAATTTTCAAAACCCGAAGCTTGTTTATACTTTAATTTCAAGGTTCATCCGCTAGAGGAAGCAGCTTAGGAACCTCACAGTTACTCACCCCTGACCCTCGTAACACAACCCGTCCCCCGCGCCCTTAATGTAGTACGCAGACCCGTTGACAGGTGGCGTCGGATCAACCGGAACTAAAAGCACAGCATCTGGCCAGTACCACACAAACTGGCCTAGAAGAACCGCGTTGAGCTTCTTTTCGCGATGGCGGAGGTTGGCAACGTTTGTGATGTTGACGCTGTAGGCTGTTGTGCCGTTAGGGTGCGCTGCGGTCGTTCAAAATTTCAAATTAAATTATATATATATACTGAACGCACATATTTACAGATCCTAAAAACTTTTGGCCCTTCTATTTCTTGTTGCTTTATATTGCGGTCGGTCCCAAGCTTTAAAGGACAAGTTCCAAAATGTCATTAAATTCCCCATAGACGCTTTGTTTACGACTGGATTCTAAAAGCTCTAAAAATACACTACTTTCGCAGTACCTTGACAAAACATTAGCGAAAAACAAAATATCGTTTTACTCACCAACAGGCTTGAAATGCCACTGCTGTTCTGCCGCATACCTGCGGCAGGTATGCGTCACCAAAGTGCCGTTGTAGAAAATCCGACCTGTGTCGTTTCCGCTTATCGGATCTGCTTCCATGCACTGGGCATTGGAACAAAAAACACGTTCGTAAAAAAGTCCTCTTCTGTACCTGCCAATTTAGCAGTTCAAAACTGCTAAATTTGGCAGTACCACAAAATAAAAAAACCACTGACTGACCTGATCAGGCCTCGCAACGTTCTGGATGTAGTAGTCAGCCTCCAGCAGCTCTGCATCTCCACCTCTTCCAGTAGCTCCCGCGTCAGGCACCGAAGATGACGTCTCGTTCAAAGGTGGCGCTTCTGTCGGCGCGGCATCGCTGATGCTGGCGCGCAGCGCCAGCAGCGTCAAAAGCGCTGCTGTTCCAAAGGTACTGTTCCAGCACATCTTTCGCCTTGGTTTCCGACACTTTTTCAAATACTTCAGTCAGCACCAACTCCGTTAATTTGATTTATGCCCCGAAAGTTCAGATGGCGTGATAAATCACCTCCACCGAACACAAGAGCAAACAAAGTCGTTGTTTTACAGTAAATGTTTCCTCCTCGGGTGTGATTTCAACCACCAAAAATTATATTGTTCCAGAAGAAAGCCTTCTCCTTCCGAGTGTGTGAAAGCAATAGATTTCAACAAATTACTTCTTTAGTCTCGTGTGAAAAGTAGTTGTTACTGTATAAATATCACGTCACGTGCCCCTAGAAACACGTGCAGCCATGAACTATGGAGAAAGTGAATTCAAAAATAGCCGCAGCGTTTACGGAAGGCAGTATTTTATGACACTTGCTTTCTCAGTTGGTTTCAAAGCACACAATAATTTTGGTAGCCAAGTGTCGACAAAATGTGGTCGCTTTTATAATGGTAATTAACCTTATGGCTGGTGGGCTTAATGAAAAGATGGCATGTCAGGCCAACAAATCAAGATTCATTTCACGCCATCTTTATCATGACTTTTAGCACTTTTAATGGACTTGCAAATGGCCGTTTCTTCACCATGCAGCTAAATTGGTCTCAATGAGTCTTTTTCACCAAGGCTTGGCTCTCATATAAACGTAAACGCTATAAGCGCTGGGCAATTATGCGTGAAAATAGTGTAATAGAACGCACTGCTGGAAACACACGCAACTTGCTACTGAAGAAGCCAGTTTTCTAGCTGTGTCAGCTGTCAAATAGCGGCAATAATATGAGAAAAACCAGCTGAGCAGGTCGTTTAGAAACGTTAGAATCTGCTAGTTTTCTAGACTAATTCGAGCTTGTGACAGACAGACAGCTTTCATTAGCGATAACGTCGCTAATTGTCACATTTGATTTTTGATGGGCAAATAGGCAGTGAGCTAATTCAAGCATATCTGCGCGCTAATTTTGAGAGCAAAGTTTCATAGAGGGCGCTGCAGTCGAGTTTTAATTTGTAGGGAAATGGCTGGATTTTTTTGATTCGAAAATTTCAATTTGACGGTTTTTAAATTAACGCTAGACTTAAGTGCCGTTCGACGAAATATTATCTTGGTTGCATTCTAACAGCAGTTTCTTTGGCTGAAGGAATTGGCTCAAATTCGGTGAATTCTCTTGAGCACCATTTCAAAAACGCTACTCGTTCCTGCCCACTATTAAACGAGCCAATTAGACTAAACAGCGTCCCAAAACGCTGCGCTGCCTGTTCAAAAACACGTATTTCAAGTACACACAAAAACAGTACAATAAAAGCGTCACGTCATTTACCATAATGCAATGTACGTTTTGTACAAGTACAAACCAGAAGCGACAATCCCCAAAAGCCCAGCGCCAAATACAAAACAGCGCAGCGTTTTACAAGATTAAATGACGACGACATATTTATTCCTATCCTCGGAAGCAACCCGCTTATATGTGAAATCTACTTATAAAATATACAATTCGAACCTTGTTTTCCGCCCTTTTAAATAATACGTGAAATGTTCTACTTTTAGTAACGTTGCTGGGCGTCTATATTGACTCGCATGTAAAGAGCACGCTTGGGAAATGCTCGTTTTTTCGAGCTTGTGTAAAAAACTAAAAGGCTTTTCTGTTGTTATTTTCGCAACTGTGACAACACATTTTTACTTCCGTCTGAATAAGTAAATTGGATCCTGTTTCACAAAAAACTTGTAGAAAAATAAGTTAATCTTCAGCGTTTATTTGGCAATAAAGACAAATGATTCTGTACGCATAAGTTTTCTGAAAAATGTAAAAATTTCAGACCAAAAACAGGACACTTGACCAACGCATTTCAGGACACATCAGAGCATGCAATAGCCACAAGTCTCTCGGCGCTCAGTGAGAAAACTGTGTAAGTGGCGCGCGGCGCGCGCGCTGCGCGCCGCGCGCCATTACCACTGCTCCAGTTTCAGTTATTGTCCACTCAAAAACAGCGACCTACCCGACCAATTCGTCTCGATTAGAAAGAAAAGATGAAGACTTTTGAGTATTATATGTACCGTTTTTGCGGAGAAAAATTCCGATGGGGAATCAAGGATGCCTGACGAAGTAAATACATTAGAAGAACATATATTCGATGTATTTGAAAAAGTCGCAGCGACAACGGAACGAACGAGCAAATCGACATTATTATGTCGAAGCGTTGGAGCGTATCGGCGTAAACATTCGACGCTGCTGCGCGCAGCGCTTCACAAATGCTTCGAAGCTGCTGTCGATGACGAAGTTTCCTACGGACCGAATGTGGTCTACTGAACTGTGGGTTTTTTTGTCGAAGTCGAAGACAGTAACGCCCATTTCAACAAGTGCGTGTATGACAATGAAGAGATGATGACAATTGATGAGTGTAATTCGGCACTGAAAATAGTCAAACTGTTCGGGTAAAGAGAGGACATTAAGGACAGGAGTTGAGAAGCGCAGTGAAGCGCGGCGCGCTGCGCTGCGGAAGCAGCGCAGCGACCAAAACATACGAGAATTTAATGGCAGGTGAACAGGATAAGTGAGGAGGAGGAATAAGTGAGTCCGAAGCGGAGTTGATAAAACTGCAAGGGTTGAACGAGTTTCGGTGCAGTTGCATACGTGGTGAAGTTGACGTTGATCAAGTGTACCAGATGGTCCCAATAAATTGTTTGAAATTGCAAAAATTTTGAAATTCTGTCAATTTAGTGCTCAAAATGTGCTCAAGGAACTAAAAGTGCGACTCCGAACTCCAAGAAGCCCAGCAGCTTCTGAAGTGCCTGTGCTGCGCTGAAGCTGAAGTGACCAAAATGAAGGCCCACCTTCGAAAAATCTGGTTCGATATCAAAGGCTGGCGACGGAAACACTGGATGAGCGCTGTCGTAGCCTTGTTAGTGGTTTTAAGTGTCTTTGAAATGATCGCAGTGTTTGGGACCAATGTTACCTCGCAGGACTTTTTTGTAAGCAAGTACGGCACTGGACCAGCTGACTGGCAACAAGATATGCTGACTTTTAATGTGAGCATTGAGCAGCCGGTGGGGATGGGCAAATATGTGAAGTTTTTTAACAGGTTGGGGACTTCGTGGACCAGTTTGAGCACGTAAGTAAAACAGTGGGATTTTGGCGGGACTTTTGAATCTTGTCGAACGGCTCTGACCTTTGACCTTGCAGGCTTCAGAGGAGCCTTGATGACATTGGTGACGAGGAATTCAGAGCTGAGCTTGAAGCCAAGACTTCGAAGGCCAGGGCTATTTTGAAGGACGCAGAAGAAGATAGCTTGAACGACTTAAAAATGAAAGGGTGAGATGCCGTTAAGAATTATATTTCTCACATGAAATCGCTCAAAAAGTTACTGTGCTTGTTGGCTGCTTCCATACTTGATTTCAATTTATTTTTGAACTGCTTTTGTTTAGTATGAAGGAATCTTCGGTCAAGGAAACCATAAACCTCGCGACTGTAGCTTGCGGCCAGCGCACCATTGAAATGATGGTCATGTTGAAATCGGCGCTCATGTTTAGCCGCGACGCCAAACTTCACGTCATTATTTTCGGCGATGTTACTTTACCTGTTCTTGCTGAAGCTGTAAGTTTTTGAACTTCCCGCCAATGGATTTTTTGAAGTCTGATTGACCTGCTGACCCTTTAACCTTTTGACCCCTCAGGTCCTTGAATTTAAATGGCGGGTCAACACCATTGGACTCGATTTTACTTTCGAATTTCACGAAGCCTGGTTTCCGGAAGAGGACCGCATGAAATGGAAACAAATGTACCAGTTGTGTGCCACTCAAAGATTATTTTTTCCCGTAAGTCTTGAACATGAGTTTCATGGAACGTGTGGTTGTCGCTTAATTTTTTGAAATTTTGAAACAGCAACTTTTGCCAAAAACGGACTCTGTACTTTTCCTGGACACTGACGTAATTGTGATGGCTGACCTGCTTCAAACTTGGAAAAAGCTCAAGGCAATGAATGACACTCAGCTGGCGGCTGCAGCGCCCAATACTGAAGACTCGGCCAATGGGTTTTACAATTTGTATAGTCAAGTGCCATATTATGGGAAGCGAGGTTGGTCCAAGAACTTATTTCAAAAATTTTGATTTTTCAAATTTTTGAAAATTTTCAAAAACATGCTTTTTTAGGTCTAAACGCCGGAATCATGTTGATGAACCTGACAAGAATGCGAGAGTTCGACTTTGTTAACAAGTCGCTGGCAGCCTACGCCCTCTATGGAGACAAAATTCAGTTGGCGGACCAGGATATTATAAATATTATTTTCAGCGGTTACCCGGGTGCGACCTTAATATTTCCACGAAATCTGAATTTTTTTATCGCACACAAAATACAACAGGATAAACGGCATTTAACAATAACATTATTCTTCAGAACGCCTCCTCCGCCTCAGCTGTACCTACAACTTCATGTGGATCCACTGCGGCCTCACGGCCCTTCCGAACTATAACCAAGACCGCCTCTGTCTCTACGAAAAGGACCCCGGGCCCCAGTGCTTCTGTTTTGACGCCCTTGAAAATGGGCTGCACATCGTCCATGGAAATTCAAAGACGTTTCATTCTTACAACTACCCAATGTTTAGCAAACTCTTCAGGTCTATGATGAAGGTACCTTTGGAAAATAATTTTTTATAGAAACATTTTGAGCGCGAAATTTGAAATATTTTTTTGGAAACTTCCATAGTTCAACATTTTGACGGGCTCGTACTCAAAACTATTGGCTGAAATCAAACAATCTTACAACATTCTGGAGAAACCTTGTTACATGATGACTGCGGAGCAACTAGTGGCGAATGCGTGGGATTACTTTGATTCGCATGGACTTTTGACTTGATTCCACGGTTAATCAGTTTCATGTTTTATAATTTTCAAAGAGCTTTTAAATCTAACCTTTAACAGACAGTGGAAGCATACAGATTTAATAAATTGAAATGACTAATTGATCCCTTGATTCGCAATCTTTTTTTTGCGCGAAGTATTTTTTTCCTGTGATGAGCCATGATTCGACAGATAAAATAAAATAAATATGTAAGCAACTGCCTCACTCAAGATTATCTAATCACATTTTACGTTTACATTGATGGAAAGGAATATAATCTTGCGACAAAACTGACAGTTGAATGAGATGTCCAAATCATTCAAACTAATATATGATCAAAATAAACAACTGCATAGAACAGTAGAAACGCGTCTGCCATCCACACAACTTCAACTCCAAAATGGCTTCTTCGTCCACTGGAATTGGCCGCCTGGGCTTCTTTTTTGGAGTCCTCAGCGGCCTTCTTTTGGTGCTTCAAAGTAGCACCGCCAACAAGTTGCCGTTGCCCCACGTTGCGACATCTGCTGCAATATTCAAAGGTTCTGATCTGCCTCTTCCGACGTCCGGCCTTCTTGGCCTTTCACCACTGATCGAGCCCACACAACAAAACATTGACCTTTTGATCCAATACCCACAAACCACCTACAACCCTCACAAAGATCACACGAGTAATTCAAAAAAAATCTTGAAAATTTTGGTTTGTTTTTGATTACGGTGGCTTGATTTTTTACCAATTTTGGTTTCAGGCTACGAAGCCATGGTCACTATTCACTTCCGGTGCACCGAACCGACGAGTCGAATTGTGACCCACGGTAACGCCGAGTGGGTTTATCAGGCATTGCAAGTAAGCGAGTAATATATAATGTACATCCACAGTTATTAGTTATTATGAACCGTTGGAGACGATTGTCTCTTATTTCGTATGTATTAATTATCAATATAATTTAATTTTTGTAGGTATATATTGTGGAAACCGATGAGATGTTGGCCATCAAACAAATTTTGTTCAATCCCACTGACGAAACTCTATACGTTGACATGGAGGAAAATTTGGAAATCGAAACAACTTACAAGCTTCTCGTAATACTTGGAAGCCATATCATTGACCAAGACGATCGTTTTGGCATCCAGGCCTTCAATTACACTTCGGAAGGTGACAGTGATGTCATGTGAGTGACGTGGAAATGACACAAAATTCTCAATTCAGAAGAGTATATTTTTTGAACTACATCAGGACTATATTTCCCTCACAGATTCACAACCAGCCTGTCCGGTGCGCCCAAGTCCATGAGACGCCTGATTCCCTGTTTTGATGACCCAGCCTACAAAATCCCGTACAGGTGGGACATTTACGCCATCTACGGTATCTACTCCCCTGCTATCGCCATGTTGAATGGGCCGAGACGTCCATTTAATACTCATTCGTAAGTTTTTAGAAGCCTTGGAACAGACGGTTTGGGTGGCTTAATTTGCACCAGAAATGAATGTTTTTAATGTTTGCTTCAGCTGTGACGAGGACCCCTTCTTCCGCTTCAGCCAGTATGGATTCACTCTTCCGGCTATGGCCATTGGAGCTACACAAATTCAAATTGTACCGTTTACGTGGTACCCCGAACATGAGTTGGTGCGACCTCCACCGGAGGCCTGCGAAGGTAGAATAGCTTGAAGGATAGTCAAAATGGCAATTCTGGACAATTGAAACGTGTTTTTTCTGTTAAATTCTGGCGATTAGATGAATAAAATTTTGAGCATGACAAATTCTAGTATATAGTTTTCTGAAAATTACTTGATACTAGAGCCAAAAAGTCACGTGGGAGAGAGGGAAATCAGAGTCAATATTTAAAAAAATACTTGTACCTTATACTGCACTTATGTCCAAATATGCACTTCGGCAATGTTCAATGCATATTCGTGTTCCAGGTCAGATAAGGTACACGTGACGTGATAAAGAATTGGCAAATGTGAAAATTAAAGGAATCAAAGTGCAACTTGGTATCGCGAATCCGGTCGAATGATTACGATTCCAATGAATTTTGAAGCACATGACTCGACTTTTTTCTCAATTATAGCGCCACCTGTCGTCAATACAACTACCATTTAACTAACCTCTTGAGACTAGAGTTTATCAGTTTATTCGACATTTTTCCTGCACCACAGGAAATGGAACAAAAATGATTGATCTGAAATACCACGTATTTGCTATTGATGACAAAATGTAGACAAAAAATATTTCAAGTTTTCCAAGAATCGTCTCAAAACCAAGTATAAAAGGCACCCACAATCGGCACAAAAGCCAACAGTAGGACCAACACCACCTTCGTGGAACAATCCGAAAATGGCTTCATCCGTTGGCGAAAAGTACTTCATTTTGGGCATCTTTGCCTGCCTCCTTGTCCAGCTTCAACACTGCGGCGCCCAGAAGCAATTTTCGCCATTGGCTACTGCAATCGGTTCGGCTGTCATAGGAAAAGTTTCTGACCTGCCGCTTCCGCCGTCCGGAACTTCAGGCCTTTCTCCATTTATCCAGCCAATTCATCAGGATACAACCGTTCATGTATATTATCCTCAAAGCTATTATAACGAGCTGGGGGATCGTTTCTGTGAGTCATAAAAAAGAATCAAGAATTAGCATGTGCAGAAATGACTTGATTCATTTAATAATTCTTTTTCAGCGTACTACGCCTTTGTTTCTATTTTCATCCGATGCCTTGAGCCCACAAAAAATATCTCCGTGAACGCTAACCCAGAGTGGAATCTAAAATGGGCGCAAGTAAGAAATTTGACATTAATATTTTTATTTTTCGATGTTTTGTTTGCTGAATTCGAAAATTTTGTACAAAGGTGATGCAGGCCTTCGACGACGGCAAAAATGACAGCTTGCCTGTTGTAGATGGTTTCTATTTCAACCCCAAGGACGAAACGCTTCAAATCAACCTTGTCCAAGATTTGCAGCTCAATGGTACATACGAGCTCATGATACTTTTATGGCAGGTCGCCATAGATGAAGATGACCGTTTCGGTATCCAAGCATTCAATGTATCTGAGGGAAATACTGGTGATTACGAGTGAGTAACAAAATCGGTCAAAAAACATTCGAGATTTTCTTATTATTTATATGGATATTGCTTCTTGCATAGAATCACGGTAAGTTTATCCGGAAGCCCGAAAGCTATGAGCCGCTTCGTACCTTGTTTTGACAATTCGGTTTACAAAATTCCGTACAAATGGCGCGTAGGCGTCTTCTACGGTGTCTACCCTGCGGCCATCGTCATGATGAATGCGCCATTAATTTGGGCCGGTCACAGGTGATTGATTGCTCATGTTTTAAAAATTATCTGACTTGAGAGCAGTTGTAAGTGAAAGAATCGTATGATGTATAGTTGCAATGCGGACAGTACTGAAAATAACAGCGAATACGACTTCGACTTCCCGCCGATGGCCATCGGAGCTACGCAGCTTCGAATTGTGCCGTACTCGTGGTATCCCGAAAATAATCCGGGTCCACAGCCTCCCGAAACATGTTTTTGATGTAACGACCGGGTCTTTAGCAAGCAAATTACACGTATATAACGTATATAGTTTAAAAATACACTTATGTTGAAAAGCTGTAAACGTAATTGACATAGTTTTTTCAAGTGACAATAAATCATTCACTATCCCATGTTCAAACAAAAAGGGAACCGTTAATTTACACACAGCAATGTGCGAAAGCACATCTGATAAAGCACTTCCGGCATAAGCAGAAACAAAAGCTAGTCGATTTCCTGATTCCTTGTAAACTCACGCTTCTGGAACTATACAATTAATGATATTTTTGACAGCTCGCAGCAGCCATGAGCCACATTTTGGTTCTTTCGGGTTCGATATAAAAAGATGGAACTTGTGTTCAGAATTCATACCCAGTTTGCCTGACTGCTCATCAATTCGATCCAGGACCACCTCAAGTTAACTGCTAGCATTTTGAAAATGATTCAGTTACTCGCAACAACACTCAGCCTCATCGTGGCTTTGGCGGTGGCAGCGCCACCTGCCGCCTGGGTGATGAACGATACCGTCATTCAAGAGCCAGCTTCGTGGGACTACCTCCGCCCAGCTTCCGTCCTTAACGACACTACTTTCGATGGAGCCCAGCGAAGACCGCCGCCGATTGCTTGGAACGATACCCTTTTCGAAGGCGCTGCTGCCGCTTCAGCCTCTTTGGGTCGCCTGGACAACATTGACGAACGCGGGTCGCACGTCGGCGGCGACATGGTACTTACTTCAGAGCAAATGGCGGATATGAAGGCGGGGATTGTGGGGTCCAACTACCGGTGGCCCGGAGGGCAGGTTCCTTTTGTTCTTGACGGGTTCAGTAAGTTAATTTTGCTTTGATCATGGTACCTCAAAGATACCCCAGGGGTATATACTTCAGTGGCCATGACTTCAAGATATTATTTTGTTGTATAGCTCAAACGGAACTGAATACCATCGGACAGGCCATGCAGCTAATCCAGTCAAACACGTGTATCCGGTTCGTACCCAGAACCAGTCAGCGGGACTACATCTTTATTGATCGTGGAACTTCAGGTTCAGGTAAATAAATTATAAACTTGCGTTAATCCGCAGCATTAATCTAATGACAGAGATGCATTCTTCAAGGAACAGACAAAACGGCATCTAATCGTTACATAAATTTCCCGCTCTTTTTTCCCAGGCTGCTGGTCTTTCGTCGGTCGCCAAGGTGGCGTTCAACAAGTCAACCTGCAATACGATGGCTGCATCTACCCTGGAATTATCGCCCATGAACTCATCCACGCCATTGGCTACTTCCATGAGCAGTCCAGGACAGACCGGGACAGCTTCGTCATGATCCGGTGGGAGAACATTCAGCAAGGTGAGTTGAAGTTTAGTCTCGTCAGCATCCAAGGGGCCCGCGGGCCCCTTGGCCCCCCTTGAAGGGCCCGCTCTTAACAGGTCCACTGTTTTGGTTTCACAGGTACCGAAAGCAACTTTGACAAGTACCCCGCGACCCAGGTCAACCCTAACGGGGTCTCCTACGACTACGAGAGCATCATGCACTACTCTGCCTACGCTTTCTCCAAGAACAACCTGCCCACCATTGACCCAATCAGCGTCCCCCGAAGTGTCCTTGGACAGCGGAGTAACCTGAGTGCCAAAGACGCTCAGAAAATCAACAACATGTATAAGGGCATCTGCCAATAGGAAGTAATTATTATTTTGTTTACATTTTCAATGCGTTTTGTCAGTTTTGCGACTTGAATAAAAACATTTTACATTTAACTTAAATTTTTTCAAACTTGAATGCTTCGTTAGAAAATGCGATTTATTCTATTCAATCTGCCTTCGACTCGACAGTCAGTTTTTGTAAAATGTCTAGAGTTTTAAATGACTATAAATTAGCTATAATCACATCCCTGAAAATTCACAATTTACTTTGGTCGAATGAGTTTCTGGTAAAACTGCCCTGTAGTGGAGCCGGCACAAAATCCGCCAGGAGACCTCACGTATTAACGAAATGATGTAATCGCGAACAAACTTTGGACTTCTATATACTTAGAGTTGAACTTCTGCCGAGGTGCAATCGTTTTGTGCAATTCATTAACTATGACTACACGTATTGCACTTGAGCTGGCCAAAACAAGTTGATTCCAAGAAAATTAAATCATACACAACAATTGTGAATTAGTTCATTGGAAAAGCTACTTGAAACGACTGATTTTTGATGGATCGAATGATGAATCTAAAAAGTTATAAATGTTCCTTTGGCAAAAAATGCGTTTTTCCACTTCATAATAATCTTTCCCAAACAGGTGAAGTTCAAATGGCAGGACTGTAATCACAATTCGATTGATTATGACTTCTGAAGGATGTGGTGAATCAGACATAGGTGCTTACACCGGATTTCTTCAGAACTGAGTCCACTTTCACGATGTATAAAAGGCTGCAAGTGGTTCTAAAATTCAGTAGAAAGGATCCTTCCTCCATGGAAACTTCAGCCCACAAAATGGCTTCTTGCAGTACACTTGGCCGGTTGGCCTTCACGTTCAAAGTTTTCGGCTGCTTCCTTCTAGTTCTCCACCTTAGCACAGCTGCCAAACACTCGCCACCCGCAGCGCCATCTACTTTTGAAACAGTAAAAGTTTCTGAGCTGCCGCTTCCGCTTTCCGGAACTCTGGGACTTTCTCCATTCATTAAGCCGATAGAACAGCTTACTTTCTTCCGAATCGATTATCCGCATTACGCTTACAATGCACTCGGGGATCGTGGTGGTAATTTGAAACTGTCATTTTGACATTTTGAAATTTTTAATATTTATTCGCCGTGTGGACTTTTTAATTTTTGCTTGCAGCGTACAGTGGCAGTGCTTTTATTGACTTCCAATGCCTTCAGCCCACACGGAGAATCGCTGTTCATGCTAACCCGGAATGGATACTAAATTTCGTGGGAGTAAGCTGCAATTTCTATAACCTTTGAAACATGTGAGCCTTTTTGAATTCAACTACTCGGAATTTTGTTTCCAGGTGATAATTGGCGATGAATGGTTTGCTATTGGAGACGTTTTCTTCAACCCTGAAGAGGAAATTTTGTATACTGACATGGTGGAGGATCTGGAGGTTAATAAGACATACACTCTTAAAATAGAATTGTCTCCGGTTATTATCGACGAAGATGACCGTTTTGGAATTCAGATGTTCAACCGCACTAGCCAAGACACCGGCAACGTGTTGTAAGTGATTGAAATTTGATTTATCTGTGCAAATCTGCCAAGTTTTTATAATCAAAATTATTTCGCATATAGAATCACAACCAGCCTCTCCGGTGCACCCAAAGCCATGCGACGCTTCGTTCCTTGTTTCGACGACCCGGCGATCATCATTCCGTACATCTGGAGATTGAACGTTCACTATGGCATCTATGGGGCAGCTATTGCAATGATGAATGGACAGCGTACTTCAGTTAATCACCAGTAAGCGGCGTCATTTTATTTTCAAGGAGAATATCAAGTAAGTTTGTCCTACTGTCAGCGTTTTGTATGTGTTTCACTCAGTTGTACGCCAGGAGGTAGCCTTTCTGGACGCTGGAGTCACTACGAGTTGACCTTCCCGCCAATGGCCATCGAAGCTACGCAACTTCGAATTGTACCGTTTTCCTGGCATCCCGAGAATGACGCACCCAGACCTCCGCCCTCCCTATGTTTGTGACGTATGGATATTTTAGTTTGTCACTTACACAACTAATTAAACTCGTTTGTATTTTAAAGACTTACATTTTTCATTCTTTTTATTTTGGTTGTCCACAATTATCCTCCTGTGTTTTAACCTTCAGACTTTTTTACATGGAGCGATATCAAAAGGAACCAAAAGTCTGCTTCTAACTTTTGATGCATCATTTCAAAACATATGCTGTTTGATTACAATGCACCTGCGTGCACCTGCACCATCAGTGCCATCTACATCTGCAACAGTAAAAGTTTCTGAGTTTCTGAGGCCGCTCCCGCCTTTCGGAATTTTAGGACTTTCTCCATTTAATCAGCCAATAAAACAGACACACTCTGTATTTCACTGAAACCCGTTGGAGCCAGTATATTACTGGGTTATTATTTAACGTATTATTTACAGCCAGAGACGTTTTGGAAGGGGGAGAAAATTTATTATTGATTCCTTGGGCTTACTTCAAGTTCAATGTGTCAAAGCGATAGAAAAGTAGGGGGCGCCTGCGTTGCATTTATGGCAATGCATTCCAGAAAAACCTGAAGAAATAGTTTTAGCACTTGCGCGCGAAATGTAGAAAAGTGCTTGTTTGCTTGTTGTGATATGTTTAATAGGAGTGTAACTGCGCTTTGGCGGGAAATTACGGGAGACAATGGATAACGATTTTGCAGATGTCATAAAAGAACAAGTCATAGAGTAAAATGGTGTAAATATTTTGACACTTTTGCCCGTGTAACAGTATTTTATGGCTATGGAGGTGAAAGTTGGATTCCCTTTGAATTCTTACTTTGCTTGTGGCTCAGAAGACAGCTAAGGAAATACGTTGCTGATTTGAACGAGAAAAACAAGTAATAAGATAAATTTCAAGTTTCAACTCAAGTTGAGTGAGGAGTTTTATGGGCGTCGTTGACGTCAATCATGGACTAATTGCGCGGTAATTGCGCTGAATTTTCAATGCCGGGCGGGACTGATTGGTTGACACAATTGGGCGTTCGGTATATTGATATTGATTACATGTAGAAGCTTAGGGATATATTTCAAATCAATATTCTGAAGCTTGATCAAATATATAATATATAAAGCAAAGGCGTTGAGCCTAGGCTACACTGGTTGCTGGTAATAATAATATTATTATTGCGATCAATATTAAAATTAATTATAATATGAATGTTGTCAAGGTAAAAGTTCACGAATATCTTCAAGCAGCTTGACGCTAATCTTGTGCATGTGTATATGGAGTACTGATTATGCCCCAAGTTTTGAAAAATGTACCTCAAATGACCACATTAACATCAATTGCTCCGCAATGGCCAATAAAAATCAAAAACAAAAGTGTCTTGCAAAACTACGCACTTTTCTCTGTCGGTTGATACCAAACATTTTTGTAAAAAGTGCACCAGATCGGCGTTCTACGACACTAGAAAAATTATCAAAAGGAAACCATAAGGCACAGAACTGTAGCATAATAAAAGACAAATATTTACGGCCATGGGACATTCGCTGGATACCTCTTTGAAAATTCGTTTGCAAAATAAACTTGTGGAGAGCCTGACAGTGTTAAAGCTTTTGACATGACATGATTGAAAGGACGCTTTCGACCGGATCGGTCAATTAGTTTTATGCTTTCAATCAAGTTTTAGGCTTTCAATCAAGTTTTAGGCTTTCAATCAAGTTTTAGGCTTTCAATCAAGTTTTAGGCTTTTCAATCAAGTTTTAGGCTTTCAATCAAGTTTTATGACTATCATAACGTGCCCTGTTGGACACGATGAGCAAAGAGCATCTCTGGTAAGCAAGCGAGCAGTCCGACTCTGAGTGCGACCATATCAGTCAGTTCTCTATTGACCACCCCTGACCAAAGTCCTTCTTATTCTCGAATTAAACTTTGCAACTGCAACTCGAATAACTTGATTCGTTGACTGCAAAATGCTGCGAACCCTGAAACGAAACCTGCGACGGACATTAACTGGGACTTTGAACTGGTTCATGTCCTTGTCGTTCGAAACTGCGGTTCACTGCAACCTGACACAACTCGGTTTTTTCTCTTTTGTTTCTGGAGCACCTTGTGGCTCTGATGACCAAGTCGTGAAAGTCAACACGAATCCGTTCAAGCGCGCCCTCTGGACTGCAAGTCTCAGCCTTGTTTGGCTCCGCGCTTTGTTCATCGCTGGCGCTGTGACCTTGAGCCTGAGCGTCGACAGATTCTGGAACCCATTTTTCTTGCCCTTGTACTTGGTTTTGTTTATAATTTCTTCATTTGCGAGCTTCATCGGATATTCTTCATTTTCTTGCGAACCCGGGAGTTTTGCAACGACATGGAATTTCATTCTCAAGCACAAATCGACAGTCAAGTCACCCAGGATCGTAGTTTGGTTCATGTGTATCTACATATCGTCAGCGTACGCATGTGCTATGGCAATGAATTGTTTATTCGCATTCAACCCACAGTTGGTTATTCAATTCCGCTTCGCCGTGGCCTGGGCGGTCGAACAAGGTCTTTTGGCCCCTGGATTGACTTACTACGCGCTGCTTTGTTCATCAGTCGCCGACTTCTGGTCTTTAATTGTTGCAGTAGGTTTGACATGCAATGTAACAATTTCGCACATGTTGTTCTTGGAAACGTGGACGGGCGCCATGAAACATCTACTGGACAGGTAAATGCTACGATTTCCCACTTGATTTTTGAGTTCAAGTTTGGTTCTTGTTTATAGATGCAAACTGCGCATTTCAAACAGCGCATTAATACACGTCTGGCTGAAAGTTGAGGAGCTCGTCGTCGCTATGAGAGTTTTTAATGCTTGCAACTCGACTGTCATCTTTATCATCAAGTTGGAGAGCTTGGGTTTGAGCATTTTCTTCTCATCTGCCATACTGATTTTGAATTTCCGTGGCAATTTCCTCTTTCTGGTCATCGCATGTTACGGAAGCATTATTGGTATCATCACCTACCCGGCGATGTACTACCGCGCGTATGGAGTCAGCACAGGACTCGAGAGGGCGAAGCGGGAGCTGCTCAAATTCCGACAGCTAGATCGGAGACTTCAAGCAATTTCGACCAAAGGCGTTCAGGTGGGCAGCTTTCGGACCTTCGAGCGAGAGTCGAACCTCATTTTTTGGGATTTCATGATCAAACAGGTCATCAATGTAGTTCTGCTATAGACTGCAACAATTTAAATATTTCGCAAATCCTGACCCGAAATCGGATTGATCTCGTTGGGGGTTTAGTTGCCTCTAATAAAGAATGCGAAAATATACCTAAGGTTATCCATGTTAAACGTACGTTTCATGTGTTTGTTTGGTAGCTTGACGTGGTCTAAAGGTGGTAATAAAATGAGTTTCCAATACAAGGGTTAATCATTGGTTCAAAATGCGACGTAATAAGAAACTAAAAGTCTACTTATAATTTTTGATGCATTATTTCAAAACATATGCTGTTTGATTACAATGCACCTAGAGCTGATTACAACAGTTCCAGGCATTGAGTTTTATGTAAACTTTTCGATGGTTTTATCCTGAGCCACTTGATGTGATTGGCTCCTGATAAAAATGATCGATGACCAAAAAAAACAGCTTATAGTCGTCTGGTGTCCTTTGATTTTAACTAGAGCTGTTTCTAATCTTGAAAATAATCTTGTGATACCTCAACATCTGAGAAGTTTAGACATATGCTTATATAAACTGGCCGAAAGCACTTATCGTCTTGTGGATCCGGGTTATTTTGCAAGTATAAAAAGCTGAGATTGACCCCTCAGCCGTCAGTCGGATAGATACTTCCCTCATTGAAACTTGAGCCTCTAACCAAAATGGTCTCTTCCAGTGGACTTGGCCGGCTGGGCGTTTTCTTGAGCTGCTTTCTTGCCGTTTTACACCTTGGTACCGCCAACCAACCTCTGCCGCCAGCGCCATCTACTTTCGAAACAGTCCAAATTTCTGAGCTGCCGCTACCCTCGGCCGGAATTTTGGGAATTTCTCCACTCATCAAGCCGCTGAATCAAACCATCTACGTTACCGTTTCCTATCCGCATAGCCGTTATAACCCACTCGGAGATCGAAGCTGTAATTTACGATTGAAACTTTAAACGTGCTATTTTGTTGCCGTGCTTACGTTTTGAATTTTTGTCCAGCGTACACGGCATCTGTTGACATTAAATTTCAATGCGTTCAGCCCACAAGGCGGATTACAGTTAATGCTAACGGGGAGTGGCAATTAACTCATGTTCAAGTAAGTGACCAACTTGTTTATCAGCTTCAATGCAACTAATTAATTAAAACTTTGCTCTACAAGTTGATAGACAACCGTGTGGTTGTGCTTCCTGAAGCCTTGTATTTCAATCCTGAAGACGAAACATTGTACATTGACATGGCCGAAGAGTTGAAGGTTGATTTTACATACCATCTTTATATGGGCATAGTTCCTGCTGTCATTGACGAAGATGACCGCTTTGGAATTCAGATGTTTAACCGAACTCACGAAAATACTGGTCAAGTAATGTAAGTAACTGCAAATTTTTCCAGATTTTCTCCAAAGTCCCAAAGTTTTACATGATTCAAACTACTCTTTTGCACAGACTCACAACCAGCCTCTCCGGTGCACCCATGACTATGAGACGATTTGTTCCTTGTTTCGACGACCCGACAATTATTATTCCGTACGATTGGGAACTAAAGGTCCAACATGGCTTTTATGGCGTGGCAATTGCAACGATGAATCTACGACGAATTGCTAATTCATACAAGTACGTATCTAAGGTTTTTTTATTTTCAAAAAATCTATCATACTTTGTTCTAAATATATTGCCCATTTTTCAGTTGTGATACGGATACTGCTAGACGCTTCAGCTTCTACAGGTTCACTTCCGATCCGATGGTCATTGAAGCAACAAAGCTTGGAATCGTGCCGTTTTCCTGGCATCCCGAAAACGCTTTATCGGACCCACCTCCGCCAGAATGTTTTTAATCTGGAACTTTCAAGTGGTAAAAAATGTATTTGGTAAAATACATTCTTGAAATTCATTCACAATATTACTTACTTTGAAGTATTCAATGGAAAATGCAGGCACTTGGATTCGAATATTCATCACAAATGAACCTTGTCAAGAAAACACGTTTTCTAACCGTTAAAATTAGTAAATTGGCATACTCGGTAAAAATCAAGTTAATCTTTAACACGAAATTTGTTTTCAATCTGAACTGCTCACCTGTTGCCTGTTAGTCAAAATTAACAATTTGGCAATAAAAGACAAAAATCAGACAAAAACTGCAATTTGTGTGCTGCATAATAATTACATCAACAACAATGAACTCCTTATTATTAGCCCTTTTGAACGTTACGCTGCTACGTGGCAAAAATGGCTCTGTTAACCAACGTGATCATTATGCTGTAATTCGTCCGGAACGAAACGCATTTCACGCCATCTGGCGCTCATCACTTTTGCTTAAAATTAGCCAACTTCAGCAGGAATTTGCCTCGACTTGTACAATTTTTCCTTTTCAGCATACATTTGAACTATTCTCGTCAAACAATTAACTATAGCTGACCACCAAGAATTTTATCGACAGTCGCACCAGTGCCATTAATCACTCTTGTGGTTTCAGCAGCAACAAATGTGAATTCTGCAAATTCCGTTTGCTCGTATTAGTACAATTATAAAAGGCTAATTGAACTGTTTGTTTCTGTGCATTCCATCATTTGTTTGTCCTCCTCCTTCAACCCCACGTATATATTTTCCACCTTTTCTCAAATTCACAAACTGTACAAACACATTAATAATTTCAATGCGGTTCGCTGCCTTTCATCCACTTCCGCTGTTATTTTTTCAGGCACGTGACGATGAAACCAAAAGTGGAGCAAAGTGGCCAATCGACCGATTAATCGCCGCCTCGTACATGTAAAACAAACGCGTTTTCTGTAAATAATTCAGTTGCTTCTTCTGAACATTTTACAGTTTCTGAAGCTTCAGAAATGAAGAAATTCTAGAGGTCGTTCGTCATTTAATTGCACTCATTCACATGCAAAATTCTCTAGAAAATTTCATGCATTTTGCTCAATGAACCTTCAAAGAAGCCAGCAAAACCACTAATTTCAAATTTGCATGCTTTTGCATTTTTTAATGCATTTGACACCATTATTGCTCGCATAAATTGCGAAAAATTGGCATCTCCTTGATGCATTTCATGCTTGTCGTTATGTCAGATCTCAGTCAAATCGGATCAAGACCTTTGCACATGCGCGCCATTAACCAATCAGATCAATGCATCATCTTGCCAATTTTGAATTCGCAACGCATCATCACATGCATCTTTGGCGGCCCTTAAATGCGGATGCGCGCGCAGCGCGCATGTGCAATTTCATAATTGCAGTTAATGACTACTGCGCGCGCGAAGATGCAACAGCTAACCTGAATTCGATTGACGACGTTTAGCACATCAAATAATAATCTAGAAAAAAACAACCAGATCTACGTTTTCATTAATGCATTTTATACGCAAACAGGTCTGACCAGCAGCAGCGCTTGCGCTGCTGTTGCAGCGCCGCGCGCTTTTTTGAAGACATTCATAATTTTTTTGCACGAGATCCACAACAATGATAAACTTTCACCCGTGCATTACCTGAAACGCCAAAGAAGATGACAGCAGCGCTGCGCTCTGCTGTTGCAAAGGTTACCGGATGGCTAAAGCGCTTCAACGCTGCGCTCATATCATTGCGTCATGCGCGCGGCGCAGCAACTGCACAATAGAATTGGACAGCGCA
>JAQGBJ010001790.1:0-20476 GCA_034698345.1 Sphaeridia pumilis
TTCAGATACAAAGCTGTGTTAACGACTGGGCCTAAAATCTTCAGATCCGAAAACTCCAATGAGGAAGAAGGTTTGGAAGAATTCTCTGTGAGATTATCAAAATGCAATAGTAATGGAACCCAATAGAACCGTTTCACCACGGGTGGTGACGACGACGGAACATTTTGGACACCAAGATGGCATCAGGACCATATATCCTGACCTGATACAGGAAGGAGGTCATCACTATCCAGGTGGCGGACTACGGTCGACCGAGAAGCAATCATCGTCGAATGGACGCATTGATTCAAGTGTGATGGCTGCTCCAGGTCATCGTCAAGAAGATTCAAGAAAGTCGGAAGGAAGGTGTAAAATTTGTAAAAGCTCATGCTGCAGCTGCGGTATCAACAACAGCAGTTCAGAGTTGAGGACGGAGGATGAATATGTGAAGCGAAACCGAGATAGCATTACAGTGACGTTTGATGACCCAATGTACGCTGCAGGCGAGAACTTTAATCGGACCGACCAGGAGCAGCAGCCAAGACTTGGGCGCAAATGGAAGCACTTTCAAGGGAAAAACAACTTTTACTTCAATGGGAGACTGATGACTGCCCCAAGTATCAAGTTTTGTACCATGAGTTTTCTGTTAATTACCGTTACCTTCACTCTGTTTATGGTATCCGAGTAAGTATACTTTAGGAAATTGATGATTTCAGGTAAAGGTGGGGAACTAATTCTTCTTGTTTGTACCGTTGCAGTGCCCCTTTTTTCACGGAACGACTAACAATATGGATACCCATAACTGGAACAGTGTTGTTCATTCTTGTCATTGTGAATATGTTGAAAACAACGTGTAGTGATCCGGGGATTCTGCCGAGAGCGTCGGCACAAGAAGCAGAGTTTATGGAGAGGTGTTATGCGACAGGAAATGGCGTCCGACCACCTCCGAGGACCAAGGATATTGTAGTGAATGGACAGACAATCAAATCGAAATATTGTTTTACTTGTAAAATGTTCCGGCCGCCTCGAGCTTCGCATTGTAGCGTTTGTGATAATTGTGTTGGTAAGTTCGATGGACTGATGGACATCAGAGTTTTGTATTTGGTTCTGAGTGATTGATAACATCTTCATTTACTTTGCAGATCGGTTCGATCACCATTGTCCATTCTTGGGAAATTGTATAGGGAAGAGGAACTATAGGAACTTTTATGCATTCATCGTTTGCTTAAGTTTACTAGCTGTGTTTGTACTTTCGTTCTCAATAACCAAGTTGGCGATGCGTAAGTTATTGTATAACGTTAATGGAACTTACTTGATTATTACGAGCAAGCAATTTCTGAGTTGGATTTGGATTTACTCTTCACAGTTGGGAAAGAACGGGGCAATTTTTTGGAGGCTTTACGAGATTCGCCGACGAGTGCAATTGTCATCATAGTTAGTTTTTTTGGAATGTGGACCGTCATTGGTCTTGCTGGATTTCATTCTTACCTTATTGCTGTTGAGCAAACAACGAATGAAGACGTGAGTTACGCAGGAACAGCAATTCTGCTCGTTTACAAAGACATAACTTTTCATTTTGTTGCTTTTCAGATCAAAGGCATATTTGGGAGAGCCAACACTGTTAATCCATACTCGAAAGGAAACATGTGCCAAAATTGCTGCTATATCCTATGTGGGCCTCATCATCCAAGTTTAATTGGTGAGTTAAGGAAACAGCTAATAATACAAACGTCTGCACATTTGTTTATGATCCTTTGTATCGCTTCAGATCCACGAGGACATGTAACTCCGGAATTTTTGTCTTCATTACCAAAAAAGCATGGAGGTAATAATGAAACGTCGATGGTAGTCCAGAATCAAACAACGTCCATTCATCAGAATGTATGAAGTTTCACTTTTACTCTGCTTCGGCTTGTTGTTTAGGCTATTGTTAGCTTCAAACGTTGCTGCTTTCGCTAAAGCTCGTCCGACTCCGTGAAATCTAGCTCAATATGTAACTTGTGTGATTTTTGCTACAGGTGCATCTAAACGACCAGCCAGCGCATTCGTCGAAAGCTCCGCAAGGAATGTCTTCAACAGAGAATTCAACAACGCACAGCGTGATGTTGGCCTCACCGACCGTTTCTACTTCTCATATCCTTAAAGCCGGAACTATCCCGGGTAAGTCACAACAACACTCTGTGACAACTACAAAATACCACCAACCATTGACTCTGCCGAGAACACACAACTCTGTCGTGGCGGGAAATCAGCTAGTAGCAAATGACCGACAGGTCTTTATGAATGACTCGACTAAACATGGTAGTTTCGGCGAACGAATCCTAAAATTAGGCGATGTTGCTCTAGAAATGAAAGATGACCTTGATAGTGGTGACTCTAGTTTCAAAAAGTCTTCAAACTATGTCCTATTTAGGAATTCCTACCCAGCGAGTAAGTCCTTGAGAATGCCAATAGGAGGCAAAGTTTCATCAAGTGTTCCTGACTCGGAAGTCGTGTACAGCCACTATGTTTCAAAACCACCAGTTTCAACCCCTCGTACCTTTTCAGTAGAAGTCAATGATAGAAATTGTAGGAGAGCTAGTAGCGGAGATTTACCTGATGTCAAAGTGTCTAAAGTCGGCAAGTCAATCGACATATTCCGAAATGATAGGGAAAGGCGTAGCGTTGATGCTGAAATTTTGCCAAGGCGTGGAATACGTTACAGCGAATCACATTCCTATTCGTTAGTGTCAAAACTAAGAGGATTTCACGGGGATCAACAAGTTTAAAGAGGCTCTGAAACGTTCCATTTGTGGCGGTGCTACATAACGTATAGTACATGTATAATCTTACTATTAAACATAGAGGTGACTGTGTCAATCTAAGGTCTAGTTTCATGGTTTGTTTCAATATTTTAATGCTACTATGGATATTGACGGTTAACGTAAGTGAATTAGATTATGACAGTTGAATGCAAAAATTCATATGATTCGTACATAGTATGTTTCAAAATATTTCTAAGCTGATCAGTGATTTCTTTCTGTTCTAGATGAGCCAAACATATCAACGAGCAGTGCTGTAGGCTATATAAGTACAAATCAAGATTCCCGTTTGTGGGCTCCAAAGCTTAAGGCCAAATCAATAAGCCAGTTCCCTGCCACTCAAGCGAAAGCAAGTTATACGAATCCCAACTTCAACAAGATAGCAGACGACGAACATTCCGGAAGCAGTCGAATGGTGGAACTCAAGTACTTGCAGAGCGTATCTAAATCGGCTACAGCAAATGAAAATGAGAAGTCCTCAGTGAACACGCGGTTGATCGGGAATGCAACCAGCTCACCTCTCAGCACATCAAGTAGTCACCTCGATTCAAAAAAGGCTTCTAGACGAAGGCCTATTAGTGGGAATACTGTTTTACCCAATCCTAACCAAGGGCATAGTTTGACCGCTGTGAATGCGCCACTTGTGTCAGATAGTTCTACAAATGCTATCACTTCAAAAAATCTTGAAAATTTCACTATGATCAATGCTCCTTTGGATTTGGACACCATTTCATAAATTTAGTTATTATTAGAGTGATCAATGGATTTGATCGGTTTTGATCCACCCGTGGATATACTTGTACGCTTAATTTTTGTATAATTTAACGCCACTGAGCTGCAACTGCCGACTGTGGCTGTTTGATTTAAGATTTTTGTGCAATAGAATATTTTGGTATTGAACGCTATGCGTTTCCCTCGAATTGTGCAATGACGAAAGTTGATCAGGATTGCCGATTGTTCAAGTCATTGTTGAGGCTTTAACCTTGTCAAATGAGACTGCAATCGTGATCGTGAGCGAACAAATGTTTTCAAGTATTATGCTTATTATTGCGTTCCTTTGATCTTAACTAGGGATTTCCGTACATTCCAAACCATCGATACCGTAAAACATATTATTATTCAGTTTAAATGTATTAGACACTGAATGAAATCAACGAAATAGAGAAAGAAATCTGCGCTTAAGATTAAAAACAACAAATGAACCTAAGTAAGATAAATCAGCTAATTGATTACATAAAACACTCGTTTCAACAGATTATCACCAATACAAAAGAAAGTGCATGCATCTAGGTTATCAATCAATCGCATGCTGATATCACAGTTCAGAAGAGTAACCACCAGGAAAACAGAAAAATACGGTCTCGTTGAGGGTCGGCTGTCGACTAGGTCAGCTGGCCCATTTATAGTTAGTGAACCTGATAATATTGAAGGAGACTAGTTCAGTGATATCCAACCGAAGATGTCTAACTGGAAACTTAGCTAGACTTCATCGTCAAATGGTTGTAATAACGCTTCAGTTTCTTCACTGCCTCCCTTTGCAGCCTCAGCAACTGATATCTTTTCCGGATGGCCTCGTGTGATGACAACGTGATCAGAATGAAAACTTGGGTACTCAGATGTGTATCTTCCAAAACCGTTTGGGTGAGGCTTGTCAAGATGGGTGTCAGTGTCGTCGTCGTCGCCATCAACGTCGTCCAAGATTTCTAGCAGTTCTTCTTTGCTAACGTATCTATGGCAAAAATCTTAACATATATTGACGACCTAATCATTTTCTAATCGTCGAAAAGCATTTATCGAGACGGCAGAATAGCGAAAGCCAACAGTACAAGATGACTACAGCAAATCAAGATAAAACACACAGCTTGAATCATAAAAACAACAAAACACGCTCCAATTACTACAGATACAAGCGCACTTTTTATGCTGACATTGTCACTATACTTGAAACCTGTCACTTTATATACCTATAGCCATTTTCAAGTACACCAAAAGGCAAATCCTTCTTCTTCCGGGTGATCATCACAGACAAAATTCCTGTTAGAATGACTATTCCCAGCACCAGACCGGCAGCTAAATATTTTTCAAACAAAAATTATAACTCTTCATACAAATATCTTCATCAAGACCGCAATAGCGAAAGCATGAACTCACCGAGTACCCATATGACAGGGTTCTTCAAGGTATAGTAAGACCGCATCAGCAAGGAAGTAACGTGACCAATTGTCCCGTTGTTCGGTGGCGGCTTGAGATTGAGAATTTGGCACATAAGCGGGAAAAGGTCCACATTGTCGAACGGATCTACTACAAGACCTTTCGGGAACACTGGCCCATGGGCTACAAAGAAAGGGTGCATTTTAATATTGTGGTTATCGTATCCGTGAGTCCCGTAAACATGCGATCCGTTTGCTGCAAAGAGAAAGCTTGGGTTTAAGTGAACTGATATCAACAAAAATATTGATGCATCATTATCATTCACCTACCTGTGATGTTGAACTTCTGGTTCAACTGTATCATGTAGTGATAGAAATCATCAAATACGTAAGTCAGATTCGCAACAGCAAGTATTGGGGGTATCCGACGACCACTTCCATAATGCCAACTTTTCAGCAGCTCGTCTTTCTTAAAAACTTGGAATGTATTCTGTTGCTTGGCAAAGTCAGAGAGTTTTTCGTATATCAAATCCGTATATTCTGGTTTCTTCGGGAAAATGGGGTATATAGGAGACGATGGATATGTTATGGAAACATCTAATCCGACGATTGCGGAAACGTTAATGACATGAGTTTGCGGAACAGGGGCGAAGCCATGATCACTCAACACAATCAAGTTCACGTGATCAAATATGCCTTCCTCCTGAAGCCGCTTTACTAGGTATCCAGTAGTTTCATCAGCGACTTCAATCTGCCTCGTAACTTCCGGTCCTTCAGGTCCAAAAGCGTGTGCGCTTTCATCCGGCTGCTCAAAATACATGAAGACAACATTCGAAGGCTTCTTGGTATCCGTAAGCCAACTGATGACAGTGTCAACACGGTCATTGAAAGGCATGCTTTCTTTCCAGCTTACAACTCGGTCCGGGAGCACATTACTCGAACCATAGGGCATATCACCACCTGGCCACATCATGCTCCCGCTACTTCGGTTTCCTCCAGCCATTTGGTTCACCGTCTAGAAATGCACATAAAATTTTAATAACAAACGATTTCTCCAACAATAATAAAATACCAGGAAAACCCCCACTCACCCACAACGGTAGAACGTCATTGCTATACTTCCAAAATTTGCTCCCATTCGAATACCCGATGTACGTCTCGTACATTGGATCGTATAACCAGTTATCCGTAATACCATGGGATTCCACGTATAAGCCTGTGGCAATGGACTGATGATTCGGGAATGTCTTGGTGATGAATTGGTTCCTCATGTAAGGCACTGAGACGCCAGTCTTTTTCAAATAGTCCATGTTCGTTGCATTGATCCTATCAAAGTAGTTGTATCGAAAGCCGTCGAATGAGACCACTATGAGCACCGGCTCATCTGACAAGTTTATAGGAATGGGAGATCCATCTTGTTTCGCCTCTTCGTTGCAACGTCCAGGTCCAACCCAATGGAGAAGGAGCATCAATAACTTTACAGTCCAGCGGAACTGTGACATTTCGGTATGTTAGGCGTCTTGTAATAGTATCAGTCTTCAGTTTTGCGATATCGTTGACGTGACTAGATCCACATACTCCATTCTATTCTGCAATCAAATTGTACATAGATATAGTCAAAAACATCTGCAATGGCGACGAATCGAAAATAGACGGAAATCAGCTACAAAATCAGACCTTACCTTATGCCTTGCCCAAGCTTTAAGTTCAGAATATCAATCGTACCAAACTTTTCATACGTTCCAAAAGCAATCAAACGTTATATCTCTATAGAATTGATTAAACACAATTATAAAGAGCTGTTTTGCTTTAACGTATATATAACCTAAATGTCAATATTTTGATTGCCATCACGAAAGAAATTCCTTTAAAGCTTCCTGCTTTTCCCGCCCGCTGCAAGGATATCCTCTCGCTAGACATCCTTGGCGCACGAGCCGTTTCTGTGTTCGTGGTGCGCATCAGATTCGTAAGCAAGGCTACCAGGCAGGCGTTCCCATTCGTAATGTTAAGTACATATACGTACGTATGAATGCAAAATCAAAACAAACTTTGAGGAAAGTTTGACCAAAAGACATTTCACTTAAAGAAACAACAATTTAATTCACAGTGCCTCTGTTAGCATTAAATTATAGTGAAAGTGTTGTTCTACGTAGGTCTTGATGAATGAAGATCTGATCATGTGAACAAGAAATCTTGGCCCCACGTGCAAAGTAATATATTGCGAATTATTTGCGCAAATTGTGCATATCAGCAATAAGACGAGTGAACCTCCCCAATAGAGATATCTAAGGAGTTTATAATTCTCTTATCAACACACACGTGAAGGTAATTTAATCTCTGGATAGATTTTCTGGTGCTGGAGGTTGTATTCCGTTTAGTTTTAATTGCTCTCTTTTCGCTGTTTTGTGTTGGAGAATCCTCAAGAATTGTGACTAAATACTGCCTGATTTCATTCATAGTTTTCTGGGACCGTGGCCTTGATGAACAACAAGACATTAAGAATCTGTTACAGATGTATAAAGGCTCTTAAACTTTGAGGTTCGAACTTGAAAATAACGAATTCTAGAATTTCTTTCAATAAGTGTATCGGAATAATAACCACTTTGACATTATTGCAGGCATTACTATCAAGTTGAAACTGTGGTTATCTATCTACCAACACCGTCAAAATGCCCCCAAAGCAAAGGCGAATCGCCGTTCTAGGTTTCCGTTCTGTCGGCAAAAGCTCCATCACTATACAGTTTGTTGAAAACCAATTCGTCGACTCCTATGAACCCACTATTGAAGCCACCTTTACGAAGAATATGACGGTTCGAGGCCAGGATTATCAAGTGACCTTGGTTGACACAGCAGGTCAAGACGAGTATTCAATCTTCCCTACGCAGTACTCGATGGACATTCACGGCTACGTTTTGGTTTATTCTATCGTCGATCCACGTTCTCTGGAAGTTCTGCAAATAATCTATGACAAGTTGATAGACATGACTGGGAAGGATAACGTTCCCATCGTCCTCGTTGGCAATAAGAAGGATCTTCATGGTGAAAGGAAGGTTTCGGTCGAACAGGGCAAGAAGATTGCTGAATCAATGAAGGGCGTCTTTTTGGAGGCTTCGGCAAAACAGAATGATTCGGTATCGGATATTTTCAAAACGATTCTAGGACAGATTGAAAAGGCAGATGTAGCAAGTTCAGGAGGTGGACAAAGTAATGAGAAAAAGAATGATGGCTGTATGCTAATGTGACCTGTTTGAGTAGGGTGTGTAATATGAAATCGTTTTAGTTAACTCATTCAAACAAGAAGATATATTCAAAAAAAAACTACCCTGAAGCTACGTATAACGACGGACAATGCGTATCACATTTATCGAATATTAAAGAAGGATTCTCTGCATGGAAATGTGTTAGAAGGTTTGAGATTTAGTGTTGATTCGAGAGAGAGCTGCAGCGCAGATATTTTGTTTCGAAGTATGTGGTAGACCTTGTATAGTTAGATACTAAAATGAATATGAGAATGTATTGTGTAGTAGCACGGTGTGCATGATAACCATAACCGCTGAACATTTTATGTGATTGTATGCTTTGCAAATGATGTGCTGAATGATGTACGGTATTCATTTTTCGAAGAATAAAATTGTCGATTTATCTCCATGTTTAAGGCAAAGGGACTTATAGTGTATAACCTTAAACGGAATGTTCAAAGCATAATGAATTTCAGTTCAAAAACAGAAGACAGCATGATTCACGGCATCGAAACTTTATTTAAAAACCTTTGACGGAACAATCTTGCGTAAATAACGTTCAAGGACGAAGCGACGCTCAACAGATTAACTTTGAGGGACGACTCGATGTACTCCTCGTCGTCCTGAACGTCGACCTCGTAACAGTAGCCGTGATCCACCCGGAATTGGTTCCGTGCGAGGAGGTTCGGTGGCTAAAATAGGTAGAACTAATTCTTCACTGCCTTCACTTTCTTCGTCGTCAAGAACTTTCCTGTTCGTGGTGGTGCCCTTAGAAACATTGTCACCTCGTCTTCCTCGTCCTCGACCACGACCTCGACTAGGCAACTTAACGACGGCCTTCGTCGATTTACCACGACGATGACGTCCTCTTTCGTCAGGGGTTGCAGATGATTGTGATTGAACTGCATGCTGTTGGTCTTTTTCCATGATTTGACGGCTTCTTTGAGTACTGGTGCGACCTCGACCTCGTAAAAGTGGTTCAGACTGAGTCGGCTTCGATCCGACACGACTAGGGCCTTTCTCAGCGGTTTTAGGCAGCTCGAATTCCAGATCATCCAAAATTTCTCGGCTTGGAGGAGCACTAAAAGGAACCCTCCCCCGTCCTCGTCGCTGTTGACCACGGCCTCTTGTGTTTGCACCTCTTGACCTTCCGCGACCACGGGCACTGATTCCACCTCTGTAGTCAATACTTGAAGGCTGTGAAACGGTTTTATCCTCAATATTCTCCCTAAACGGAAGAGCGAGCGGCTGCCGGCGGTTCGATGTAATAAATCCACCTCGTGTAGGGATTCGATTTTCATAAGATGTAAGAGCCAAGCGGGTGGAATCAGCGTCTTTAGGAACACCACAAATAAAGCCCCAAACTTTTGCTGTTCCTTTCGCTGTTGTTTGCAACCGTTGTCTTGTCAGTCTTTTGACCTTCCTCTTGAGTACGAATTTCACTTTCTGCGAAAGATTACCAGTTTAGCTCCATTTTCTTTTTACAGTAACCGAGCTCAAGTATTCGAGCATAACGATTTTTTATCCTCACCCTTGTTTTCGTTCGTGATATTAGCCCCCTCTCAGTGGTACTCTGTCCGCACCCATAAGCCATATTTGACATATGCATCGGCCTGTTCTTGCTCAAGAGACATAAATTGGAAAGTGACTCCAAACAAAATTCGACTTCAGGATTCAGCGGGACCGGGGGTTCTGGTTCTGCGAATCGTGTAAAATTCATTTTATCTCAACATCACTGTATTTACTGGATACCTGCAGCAGGGCAGCTTACCATTTTGTCTCGAGGAATTCCCCGTTCCCACTGCCACCAGTTGCATCTCATCCGGGTTTCTTGTTTCCATACTCTCTTGATCATTTCTCTCATTGTCGCGCCTCATTGGAGGCCCTAAAACAAAGTTCCAACTTACACATTAGCATTATCGCCATCCAAATAAACTTAATCAATTCCATGAACTCTTTCGGAAACAGTCAAACCTATAATCAAAACTCACAGTGCTTATAAGTAGAACTGTTCTTCAAACATCCAGACTTGAGGTTCCTGAGTTCAGAGTTGAATTTAGTAGTGCGTTCCAGGACTTTGTAAACCTTCTCTTCAATGTCCGCAACTTCGGAAATATCTTGATCTTCTATTAGGAACTCCATAGTCCTGGCTTCAACCATATTGAGGTAGACTTGATGGTACACATTCATTCCAAACTGGTACACAGAAGAAAGAAACACGTTCAAATCAACTATTTTGTTTTTAAATTTTAACTAACACGTGTAAATCAAAAACCTACCGATCCGCCACCAACAGTCGGCTTGTAAGCTCTTCGAAATATCAGATCAACGTTCAAAGACAACACTGTAGAGATGACAAGCTCTCCTGTTTCCCCAATCAGCTCTTTCAACATCGGTAATATCTCATCTTTAAACATGTTCATCTTGACTAAATCTTCTTTTCCAACTTTGATGGTGACTTGCTCATAATGTTCGGAAGGCAGTTTGGGAAAAGTCCGATAAATGTAATACACCAAGTAGAAACCAGCAACTAGAGCTTTCAACCTCGTTTTGGTAACCTTGCCCAAATCAACTTCGGATTGAGTTTTCAGGTTTTCAGAATAACCCGAACCTGATGCAGCTGCTAAAGTCGAAGGCCTAGCTTGCGGTTGTCGTTCCTTTTCATCCCGTCGAAGTGGAATCCAAGGGAAATGGAGCCAATAGCGTTTTGCAGCATCCATGATCAGATTCGACATTATTTCATGATGTTCCGTCCTCTCTGTTTTAGTTTTGTTGACTGAACTGAAACGCGATGAAGACGAATATTACTACTAATTTGAAGAAAGTGAATCTTCAAGACCACGAGAGTTACAAACATGATAAAAATGAAAATGAAAAGTTACCACGAGTGGATGTAATTCAGCCCTAGGATGTTAGCAATCTTTTCGAAATCATGGTATGTCCAACGCTCGCTTTTAACAAACGAATTAACCATCATGCTGTAATCTTCAAACAACGCTGATAACCACGTCGTTAAAAGGATCCGGTCATTTGTAAATTCCATTTTAAATGGAACTCACTTGAAATATTAATGTAAACTTTAAATTGAAGACAACCGAGAAGTCTGAAGCCAAGCAAATTAAAACAAAACCAAAATATTCTTCAAAGACCACCACGGCTTTCCGCCCCGGAGACTTGCTGCTCTTTTTCCCTTGTAACTGATTAAAACAACAAAACGCACATGGGAGGGAGCTTCACTGGCGGCAGATTCAAATATGTTTGGAAGTATTTCAGCTATTTTGCTGCAACGTTTATGCTTTGGTCATTGGAACGGACGGTCTATTTGCATTTGTGATCAAATTATAATGATTATGACCATTTCAGAATCTAAGGAATGTTGCAATAATATGAACAACTAACCGATGAACTTACATTTCAACGTTGTAAAAAGTAGGAACTTGAAGATTTATTCTTGATAACATATATGAACGATGATATTTAAAAGCAATTACAGCTTCCAGAACCAGCAAGAAAACAATTGGTTTACCTACCTTGACCTAAGGCCAATGTTTGATCTACAAAATTAAGAAAATGCTAAAGCACTATAGTATCTAAGAATCTAACTAAAAGCTGAAGTCCAACGAGGTAAAAATCTACACAATCTACACATGGTCCGTGCAAAATACCATCTTGGTTTAACCACGGGTGGTTCATAAGTTAACTAGCTACTTTGGAGTAGGCGATTCAACTGAAACGGAAAAATAGATCAACAACTAATAAAATTACAAGCCTAGATTTTAGTGCTAGACACTTTTGCGTCAATCTCAGGTATACACCACTGCTTTTAACCCTGCATAGCGTTCATGATCTTCTCAACGTCCAATTTGAAGGATGTCCATGTTGTTGAAGAAATGGAGAATGCAGAAGGGTCAACAATTGTGATCGCATCCTTCCGTTCAACTTTGATGGGTTGGACGACTTGCGTTGTTTGAGATCCCAAGACGAGAGTGTTCAGCTGCGAAGACAAGTCGTCTACATTCTTACTATCTTGATCATCGTCATCAGAATCAAAGAGCTTTCGCACGGGGTTGACATTGGTCTTGACAAAGGGGTTGAACTGCTTAGACAGTGGCTGGTGTTGAGACTTTTGTTGCTTAGCTGAAGAAGATGAAGTAAGCATGGAATGGAGCTGAAGGCCTAGAGAGCTGATATCGGTTGATTGGTGAGTTGGCGTTCCAAAAGGTAGTCGGAACTGGAAAGCATTTGGCATCCCTGAGGTTTCTTCTGGCTCGGTCTTGACAATAGTCTCCTTCGTGGTGCGAACAGTTGTAGTTGTCATTGTAATAGAAGCAGATTTAGATTTTCCTGGTGTTTTGTTCAGTTGTTTCCTGGCTTTTTCTCGGTCGGGTCGAACCGTGTCTGAAGTACGTCTTTGGCGACCATTGCCGATGGAACCGTCTAAACGGCGGTCTAGAATATGATCCGGTCGATTGGGAGCATTGCTGCGGAAGCAGGACAGCTCGTTGGTTCCCGAGACTTTGTCTTCAACCCAGCGTTTGATGCGCCTATTCAGGGGACGCTTTAAATTTCAACGAACTATCGAATATATAGGATGAGATGCACAATTCAATACAACTTACTTGACAAACGGATATACGGTTGCAAAAGCTGAATGCGGATACCCCGGCTTGGGGGCTAGATTGGGGTCATTCTTGCATTCAGGAAGATCCTTAATGTCAAACCAGCCGATGTTTTTGATCTCGTACTTCGTATGAGGTTGGAACCTTGTGTTCAAGTCGACGCCTCGAATGAAGTACAACCTCGTCCAGCGTTCCATCGGACAACTTTCTACCCAATGATCTTCGTGCAGCAAATGGGAGCAGTCGTATCCAGTCTCTTCAAGCACCTATGAAGCAAAAGACTCATGAGTACCATCGATAACGTCAGATATATTCTGTCCAACTGTAACGACAGTTTAGTTCAATTTACCTCGCGAGCAGCACATGCCGCAGGAGCTTCATCCTTATTGATCTTCCCTTTGGGAAACCCCCAGTGACTCCGAAACCCTTGCACCAGTACAACTTTAGTCAGGCTTTGGTCCATCAGAATAGCCCCAAAAGTGGGCACTTTCATCTTGTACTCGCGAAAGTCTTGGATGATTCTTTCCAGGTTCTTCACTTCGTCTCTCAGAAAAGGTATCTTCAGAAACATGATGTGAGCGAAATCCGGGAAATTGATTCCACGAAGACTCTGCCAGTCTTGTTCAGACCCTTCTCCACAGTAATGGTCCACAAAGAACCAATGCGCCAGTTCAATTTGGAAACAAACTCGAACAGCATCTAGTCTTTCTTCTTCAGGAATGTTCATCACGAATCGGGTAACCAGATCACTAACAACATGATCGGGGATTGGGTACTTGGTCTTCAGAATGTGCATTGGTAAAAGCTTGACAACTCCTGGTGTGGGTGGGCCAACAGCGCCGTGCTGTTGCTGGTTTGGGCTTTGTTGATAACTTTGGGATTGATGAAAGAGTTGCATGTTGCTGTGCCCAAAAGGGCTAGCAATGAGCCCACTTTGTTTATACATTTCGGAAAATTGCCGATGATACCGAGATTCACCTGGAAGAACAAAACAACTAATATTACCAAAATTTTACACATCAGTAATTTAGATAATCGTCAACAGTAACAATTTCCGTGTCAAAAACAATTGAATACTTGTAATTTAGAATTTACGCTTAATCTCACTTTACCTCATAACTAACTGGTCCCGGATGATTCTGTGTTAGAGCTCCGCAATACCGAAAACAGAATCAATTATTCAACAACGTCAAGTTTGTTCTAATCAATCAAATTTGTACGCACAGTAAATAATATTAGGAGCATGATTAACAAATGCAAAGCCAACGACAAATCTGCTTTTGTTTACATCACTCCCGAGCTGCAACATATGATTTCACACGATGACCATCGATTTTACGAAGCGCGCCAAATTCGCATCAGATTTCATCCACGCGGATTTTATACTTCTTCTCTCCGACGACCGGTGTTGTTTAGTGAACTGCAATTATTATAATCGAGTTTATGTCATATGTGAAGGTGATTTAATTTCGAAATTGATTCGCTGTAAGTAATTATACTACATATATACGTCGTGTGTTGTTGTGGTTGTGAGATGAAACTATAAAGATCATTTATTTCACAGTGTCGATAAACGATGCATGTATTGTTGTCAGTTTCAAGTTTGATTTAACATGCTGAATTTCAACTTGCTTTACAGACCGGGCAATTTTCCATTTTGAGAAATAATCATATACGAACATCCGAAATGGATTACAAAGAAGAACAACAGAGTGAAATCGAGGCTCTGGAATCCATTTACCCGAACGAATATGAACGTATGTTACGCATCATTTCCCCGCTTTCATGTGTCATTGTTTTACTTTACTGGAATTATAGTGGAGCATTCTAATTGTTTGCGTTACAGTTATCGCAACAGAACCTTACGAAATAGCAATCGAAGCAAAGTCCGAGGGATTCGACGATGGAAGAGGCTTGAACTGCAGGTTAAAGTTCCGGTTCACTCCTACTTACCCGGACGAAGTTCCAGAGATTGAAATTGATGAGGATGAAGACTCGAGTAATTTGGATGAGGATGAAAAATTAACTTTACAGGAGCAACTAGAAAAGGAGGTAATCAGAAGTTACAATTTGAGGTCTAAGGTAGGGCAGAATATCTTCATAGGTTCATGTATTTACACACTATTCTTATCTCCGCAGGCTTCAGAAAACACCGGAATGGCTATGATCTTCACATTAGTGTCTTCAACCTTAGAATGGCTTAACGTTAGGTGGGAGCGCAAACTGCTAGAGGAAGAGGAAGAAGAAGAAAAACGGAGAAAAGAAGAGGAAGAAGCTGAACATGTAAGTCCAGCTGAAATTAATCCCAAAGCGGAATCTGCAGCATTTTTAACACAACAATGATTTATACAGAAACGATTCGAAGGAACTAGAGTCACAGTACAAACATTCATCGCTTGGAAGACAGCCTTTGACGCAGAAATGGCGTTGAAACGAAAGGACGACGACTTGGTTAAGGAGAAGGAAGCCAGTTCAAAGAAATTAACCGGTAGAGAGCTGTTTATGCAAGATAAGACCCTCATTGAATCTGACTTGCAGTTCACAGAAGGTGAGATTCGTGCTCCGAAAGCATTCATCAACAGGGATCTTCACATTCTTCAGTTGTATAAAAACAGTAGCTAACGTCATATTTCGGTTTTGCAGATGAAGGTGCTATTCCAATCGACGAAAGTCTCTTTGAAGATATGGAGGACCTCGACATTGGTGATGAAGAAGATGACGACGAGGAAGAAGATTAAACTATTAATATTAACGCAAAGCTAACGCAATAGAATGTTACTCCAGCGCCTCCATGCTACGATGGCCTTTCACGCCTAATATTATGCGGGTTGTCCTCCAACTGCCCATCTGTTTTTATATACCCGTATGGATCTATGTCTCAAGTACTGTTGTGCAATTGTGCTATTAGTTCTTTATAGGCTACTAACGGCTACAAGGAAATGAATTGGAAAGAACTACCCATCTGCACTTGAATTGTTCAACCTGATTCCGTTGAATAAACAGAGCGTGGCCTTAGCTCCCCGTGTTTACGTATCCGGTGTAACCTCCCACTTATTCCAGCCATAAGGTCACTTGAGGTCTAACCTTGTTTACTCAATCATAAGCGTCCGCCGGTGCCAGTACCCGTAGCTGCAAGGCCAGGTGGCAAATTATGTTTTTTCTTACAGACACATCAAGCAATGCTTCCAAGGACTTTGTACCCGCTCTACATGCTTGATGCGGGCAAGGAACACTCTACCACGTTCTTTTACGACCGTCTTCATACGCCAACCTTCGTCCCGTTTACTACTTGTGGAAAGGAGAAAGCACACAAGGGGAAAGTTGACGAGTGCGCTGTAGGAGCTCCTTCATGTACCATAACGTATTCCTGTGTATTCTACTTTGCCTTACAGATCTTTCTCGGAATGGATCGATCGGAATTCACTGTATGCTTCCTGCGTGTTCACCTTGCTTTCTTCTAGGAGCGAAAGCGTTCCATGGATCCGTTCAAGAGCCGAGAGGGAAACGGGAGAAAGTCAAAGGAATTCCTGCTTCCATTGTCCAGAGGTTTCCAACTTGCCAATGGCTCCTCCAGCAAATTCTCACCAGTTTCAATCTGCAAGGCCCCTGAGCAACAGTGAAACGCTCGCGGATTTGCCAAGTTTACCTGCAATTTCCCGTAAGAAGTGAACCGAGTCAGCAACTATATTTTGCACACGCATTTTGTGTTCTAATTGTCAATTTGTGCCAGTGCAGGACCATTCGGACTTTTGTGGACATTCCCACAACTTTAAACCATGTTTACATCCAAGAGGAATTTACCACCATAAAACTGCAACATTCTTGAATTCTTCACAGTTCTCCACACGTTATATTCTTTCCAGGTTCACCGACAGTGAAGAAGTGTATACATACATTAATACTCACTGTGTTTAAACCCTGAAAAAACCCTCCTCCCACCTCCACAATGCATATACACTTTGAAAAATCCATCAACGGCAAATGTGACTGCAATATCCTGTCCATGTCATGGATGGGAAAGGTCCCGGATGAACTGCCGGAGGTAAGTAAAATACACATATACAGCCTTGGAATAACATATCGTTTTTTGTATTTTTTTATTCTTTTCTAGAAGTCAACTCCCTCCCTCCCCTCGTGACATTTTAAAAAGTTGATTGAATTTTAGCCATAATGCCTTTCCGTACCCGCCAGAACACACAAGGAAATATTCAAACCGTATGTGTTTCACCCTCTGGGGACAAATACAAAAATATGTCTTCATAGTACTCTATACTCCTTTGAGATCACACAGTTTCATAATTGTAACTTGATCTGGTTTCATTAGCGCAGTTATGCCCTCCCTCCGTACACTTCGCCTGCTTCGAAATGTTCCTGCTGAAATAACCCGATTCTCTCTCCGATGACGGCTTCCGTATTATTGACGACCGACGACAGTCTTTCTTGTTTGGATGGAGACAAAGCCTTGAGGGACCTTAATAATACATTAGGCTTCCTATGTAGTCAAAAAGGGTGAACCTTTCCAGTCCGTCAGTCAACTTTGCCCAAGTACTTGAAAGCCATTCCTCACCCTCTCGGAGCTCCTGCAATATGAAAATACTCAGCTTTTACCACTCCGAGTCCGTGTGTTGTTTCAGCAGCTATAGCTTGTTTCTATTAGCTCTTTGAAGCCGGTTCCGAAGACCCGCTAGACCAGCTTTTTTGTATAAATTTTTCAAGTTTTGAAAAGTCCATTTGTCATTGTATATATATGGTAGGCGCTTAGGCGCTGTTGTAGTATAACATGAAGCTTCTCTCAAGTCTTGTATACGTTTCCTCCATCAAGATAACTTATTCCCGTCCCAACTTTTACCGTGAAGCGAAATAGCTCTCTCATAGCCTCATTAGATATTCCAGTGAAGACTCTGGAAAGTTTCTCCTAGAAGCCAGCCTTGTATGTGTTTTTGGAGCATTTTCGCCATCTCAACTGCAAGGTGAAAAGGCTGTACGAAAAACAAGAAAGAGACAAGAGACTTTTACCCTGTTTTCCTATAATCCGTATGCTCAAGGATCGAGATCCACAATCCTCTCTTCTCATGTATCTCTGTCCTGTCGAAGTGGGATCAGTAGCAGAGGAAACGCTTAGACAAACTTTTCAAGCGAGCGCGAGGAGAGACCTCCTTCGATATTGCTGTACTTCAGTGGAGATCAGTCAGCTACCTTTTGCAGGAGCACGAGCTCATATGTATGTAGTTGCTACAGCCCATACTTGATCCCAGCCCTATAATTGACCCCAAGGCTAAAGGTATTAGTCGTAATGTAATCCATCTGTTTGGCTATAGGGTGCATTCTAATTTGTCGAATTTTCTCCAATAGAATCCATATATATGGATATAAGATGGGCTATGAAACCTCAGAAGAAAGTTTCTTGATTGACTGTAGTAATGTATTCATTACTGGACTTGGTCTATTTCGACCAACTGTGAATGGGAAATCCACTTTAGCTTCCCATCGGCGGTTTGCTTCTTCTTCGGCGTTCTGTCTAACAACTTGAGTTATTGAGTTCTCCCAACTCCGACTCTAGCAATTTCCAGCAAACTTTTACGACTTGAAGAAGAGGGGAAAGGTGTGGGAGACTCCTGAAAAAGGTGTCGTAAAATCATGCATACATATTTACAAGGAGAAGAACCATTGTTATATATGTAGACCATCGAAGGTTTGGTGCAAATTACACTCAAGTCGAGACGGCCTGCGGTACCAGTGCTTTGAAATGGAAGCACCGCAATCCCGGGCGAACATACAACCAAATATTTCACCCTCGTTTCTCCGCTTTCCTTCCAGTTTCACGTCAGTATCTCATCTCGGGTAGATACGAAGAAAGTCCCACAGAGCCAGCGCGCTATGAGGATTACATACGAATTGTGGGGTCTGAAATACCCGGTTTTGGCTAGGGGAAGTTGGGGAAGTTTTGGAAGAGACACACGGGTCGCGTGCCTTGTGTTTACGCAATATAACGTCAAGATATAAGAAGGGGAAGTTTGGTGAAAGGAGGAGTAGTAGAATATATATGGTCGAAATGGACAACTTAAAGAGTATTTTCAAAGTTCCATGAGAAGAAGAGCTTTCTAAAGGGGGTTGAAAGCTGGGGTCTAGTCTGGGCACAGGGAAAGATATTCTCGTTTCACCAAGCATCATAACAGCTGGGGCTGTGGATGGATGGATTTTGACAGGGCGTCGATTACAGTATCAGCCTTAGAAGGTTTCCAAGGTTCCCAACAAAACTTAAGCTTGGATAGAACGCGTGCGTTTAGATTGCCAAGTATAATAATTCTTATTTTTTTCGACTCCCTCCCTCGTCCTGGTGGTGGATCGAGATTGAAGTCAAGATGAAACTTGTATGTGTTTAATGGGTGATGAATTTTGGTAGTGTGTTGTGGCTTATCCAATTAGGAAGGAGGTTGGTTGGTGGTGGTGTAGTATATTGTAGAAGTGCAGGGGCCCAGGGGCTGGTTTTGGGATTAATAGAATTGACGGTTATGGTTGCGTAATGGATATAATTTATTTTGGTATTGTTGTTGTTGGTCGTGGTGGAAATTGATGGGGAATGAGGCGCGTCTAATGGGGTTATTTCAACAAGGGATATGGAAAAGTGTCCTTTGGCGGCGCTTTATAAAGAATAGCTTCAACAAATATGTATAGGAAAGCTGGGCGCTAATCAAGGACTTCTTTCAAAGTCAAAACAGTATCAGAAGTCCATGTAGAACCAATGGCTAGAGACTATATCGAAATAGCGCCAGGCAAAAGATGGATAATTACTCGAGCTGACTTCAGACTTGTGGCTACTATTTTGAAGACTCTGGAGACGCTACATATACGCTGCGGCTATATTATTGCTATAATGTGTTTGTGTCTGGCTAATGGTGTGTTGATGATGAGACGTAATTAAGTCGGCAGTGTCAGGCTGTCGGGGATGTGGGACATGAAACTAACAAAACACAAAAGTAAACAAACAAACAAGCTCCATGGATAGGTTACAGAATCAAGTAGAACAAAAAGAAAAGTTGGCAAAACTTTGCCTCATCGGCGGACACCTTGGGGAAAGTGGGACGCAGAGTAATTAAAATTGGCTCAAACAAAGGCGACAAAATAGACAAAGCTAAAAGTACATTTGAAGTACATTGTGGAACGAGGACAGTGGACTTGGGACAAGAAGTCACCTTCAAACGCAAGGTTTTTTGGACATGAAATTAGGCGACGACTCGTATTCATATGCAGGCAATCATGGCCTGCAGGGGCTACGCTCCTGCTGATGGCATTTTGAATAGTTTGAAATTGAAAAAGTTTTGCAATTTGCCAATTACATGTGTAGAATACACGTGTGCATGCTCGGGTCAGCGTATGTGACATGTCGTTTCGAAAAGGGCTGTCACTTTCTCCTGCTTGATTACATAGTTGATCTCCGTAAGCGTTGCAGGTCCTTCAGCTTGAGACGTAGAGAGAGAGACAGACAAAAGACATGTGTGTTTCCAGGTTGGAACTTGGAAGTGAAAGTTGATATTTCCAGCCCTGCGACTTAATTGGAAGAAGCCTGCAAGTGACACGTGTGGTTTTTGAATTTGCAGTCACTACTACAGTGCAGGGAGAATTGGCGAATCCAAAATTTTGCCCTTTGCTCCATATATTGATAATTGATAGAATCCATAAGGTGCTAT
>JAQGBJ010001791.1:0-20472 GCA_034698345.1 Sphaeridia pumilis
ATAGTCAATAGCCAAGTCAAACAAGGCAAGATCAAGTGGTCAAAGTCAAGGCATTCGACGAGTACACAAGTGGTCTGACGCCACCCTCGGCGCTCAAGTCGATTCTTGGACTTTGGAAGCCTTCAATCTGACCACCAAATGTTCTCCGCTGTCTCCTCTTCCTCTTATGGACGTCTCAAGAAGCTCTGGTCCGCCGAACATTTTCTCATAGAAAGAGTACACCAATATACATACTGTAAATCTTGGCTGGACAAAGAAAATCGAATCTTAGCAAGGAACAAGCTAGAACAGCTTCGTACAGTCTGGAACAAGCCAAGACATCAAAACCTCGGTTGACTTGGTTTAATTCTTCTTCCGCTGCTCCAGATGGGAAGCAGACAGAATTTCATCAAAAACCTGAGCTCAAGCCGAGGCGGAAGTCGAACATGTTACATATTCAGTCAGCCAGGTAAGCAAACACACAAGAAGAAAATAAACGACAGAAACTCAAGAAGTCAGGAACCAAAACCAATGTTTACTTTTACCTTATCTTTGAAAGCCAAAGATCAAGAAGAAGAAGAAGTTTGGTTGGAGAGGAGAGGGAATTTGTCCAAAACCAGGAGATTGAATCCACCAGAAGACGGATCGACGACACACTGTTATTGATGCGACAGCCTTTGATTTTGTGACAAGTAGTTGCACTTATACTTCGACGTGGAAACAGGACGCTCGCCACAGGCTGAGGCTTTCTCCAGCATTTTCAGCAGATCTCCAGAGACATGGATCAGGCGCTACAAATATTGTTTTGCCGGAAGGAAAACAAGCAATTTCCAAAATGGTGTTTGCTCTCACAAAATATAGTGAAGTAAATATGTATTTCAATCCGCAGCGCGGCGCGGAGCGCGCGCATTGTTTATGAAACTTTTGATCAGATACAAAAGCTTCTACTGTAACGTGATCGGAGCAGAGCGATTTTCACACGATAATAGCAGCCTGATTGGGTAACGTTTAAGTGACTCGAACAATTTCCACTTTGATATCGTCTTTTGCCGCCATCGCCCGCCTTTTTATGTATTGACATTTGGGAGATAAAAAAAGCTTGTTCCATTTGAGTCTTTGCAGCTTGATGCTTTTGGATGCACTTAACATAGTGTTTTTATTCGCTTGAAATCCAACAGTTTGCTCTGCTACGGCACGGCTCTGGATGCTTCTGGAGTCCGGTTTGGAACAAGAAATGCCTGGGCTAAGTGGTCCTATTCAAAGTCCATCAAACGCCATAGCACTGCTCTGGGTCCATCCGCCCAATCTCAAAGGTGTATAAAAAACAGTTTGATTGTTGCTCAACTTTGGGTTGGGGGTACATGAAATGCTATGTAAAAGTTGGTTCATAATACGTTCAATTTAGGCATGACAAGTGCATCTTTTGATACTGGAACAGCCGTCAGTTTGATGGTTTTCTGGGAGCGTTAGAATCAACGACGACGGCAAGATATATAGAGAATTCAGAAGGCGAAAGAGCGAGTATCAATATTGCCGTTGAATAGAAAAGAGGCCTCAAGTGGAGACTGACAGACAGGTCCAGAGGCTCCTGTCAACTTCTTCTTCTGGAGCTCCAACCAAGTTCTGACAATCTCCAAAAGCTATTACGTTCCATTAGTGTGTTTTCAAGTGCGGAGATTGTCAAGTGACAGAGATGAAGATGCAACTGCACTTTCTTCTTGTTCTTTCAGCGGTTTTAGAAGACTTCATTTGCTGTTCTAAAGTTGGCAGAGAATATTTCAAAATTTGGTTCGCCAAAGCCTGGAGCTGGGGTTGTAACCCCAGGCCCGATTGAAAGGATTCAAGAATTTTAGTTTCAATGAAAATATTATTTTAAGACCCCGGCTCAAACATCAACAGCTTGAAAATATGATTGACAAGGGATGAGATGACGGAGATGAAAATGGGCGTGGCTGGACGAAATTCATAATTCATGAAGCTTGGGCTGGAATATGGGTTTCATTGTTGCCGACGGCCGAGTTCAAAGAAACATTAGCCGTGACTGTGTATAAGAATTACTGATTGCGATGAGAGCATGCGCTCATGGTCAAGGGTATTTAAATTCTGAAGGTTGACCTGATACATTTGAAGATGAAGAAACGCAGGTTTTATATCGCTAGTTAGAGACATAAAATAGCTACAATGAATAAAGTATTGTTCGCCCAGAACAGAACTAGTATGGATTGCGATAGGCGAGCCAGGTCAGAGGTCATCAAGATTTGAGGAGAATTCTTGAGAATTGGAGGAGACAACAGACAGAGTCCAGTGTTGTAGATTTGCAAAGTTCAAATGTCAAAAAGTCCAGTTCCACTGGAATTGCAAAATGGGTTTAAACTTCATTCAAAGCAACTATTTTCTCTAGAACTAGCTGATAGGAGCTCTAGTGAAAACTCATTCGAAGCAGCTATTTTTCCTAGAATCAGTAAAAACTTCCGACGTTTTTGCCACTGGATCAGTTGATAATTAGCTGGCGATCAGTCAAGAGTCATGGGAAGCAAAATGTTACTAGTGGCCGTGTTTGGCCTTTGTTTATTGGGCGGCTTCGCCGCCGCTGACGTGTCTTCAGAAGAGCACGTGACAGGAACAACGGAAGCGACTTCAACGGCCGCTCCAACAGCAGCGCCGATCCGGTTCAGCACCTGTTTCGTTGAAGAATCAAAAGCGTTACGACTGATGATTCAAATGGAGATTGTAATCGGCATATTGAACAACGATCGAGACTACGCTGAGAGCAGACAAGTTGAACTGCGGAAGATTCGAGAAATGGAAAAGTACGAAATTTGTTCCGAACACAGGATTCATTTGCTGACTGAGGAACTTCGATGGGTGTCGCGGCGGCTTTGGGAGTTGTCGATCAGACTTGACGAGCCGGGCGAGGCTGAAGTGGATTTGCTGGACAAGAGAAAGATCGACCTGATTCGCCATCTTCACAGTAAGTACTCAGTGTTTTAGCCTCCTTCCGACTAGATTTCGTTTATAACGTTTGGTTGCTTTTCTTTTATAGATCTTCAAGTGTTCACTGGAAGCTCAACACCATTCGGGTCAATTCATCTCAAATCCTTCGAACATCAAGTGGAGTTCTTGGACTATGGCTTCAACACAGCGCTAACCATGTTCCAAGCTACAAGACCCACGAGATCTTGTCGTCCAGAACCGGAAGTTACCATCAAGTCCATTCTTCAACACCACAAGTCGGCTGCAGATCTGGTCGAAATTTCCATCAGCAGCCCAAACAATATGTATCATGCCCTTCCTGGACTGATCTCCAACTGGTACAGTGCGAATCTTGTCAACTTCAACCGGACGCTCCAGCTCGTGACCAGTCTGCCGGCATTGGGCCACGGGGTAGCTGGTTATGCTGCTCTCCACGACGAAATGCGCAAAGCGTCCCATTTGGAAACGTACGAACTGACCCTGTTGGCTGCGCAGTTGAAGGAACTTAACAGCTCGGTCGCTTCAGTCTCTTCATCCGGGTGCGCCGACAGACTATCACTGACGGTCGCAGAGCAATTCAGACAGTTGGTTGACAAAGTTAGACCAATTTATAAATTTATCGGACACCAGAACACAACTTGCAAAATTACAAACGCCAAGTATCTGTTTCGTTTAGCGTGCTGTAATCTTTATCTGCCACTATCTAGTGCTAGCGCTCCCAACCAATTTTTTACTTTTAGTTCATCTAACCCAGCTGCTCCAGCTCTATTCGAGTTTAGTTATTCTCCTGCTAAATTTTATTCCACAGATTCGGAATCTTTATCAGACTCAAAAAGGGCATTGCAATATGCATCATCTCCACCTGTTGATGCTTTCAAAGAATGGAAATTGATTCCTGTACAAGGCGGGAAGTATTACAAGATACTGAACGCCAAGTACGACGAAGTCTTGTATGCTGACAGGGCAGAATTTTACGGAACCACCCTCCGCAAAGTTTTGTTAGCAAGAAATACCTATGCTGGTCCTCGAGTGTACAAAGAAGAAGAAGCTCTTTGGTCAATTCAATGTAACGAATAGACTCATAGTCTGCTTATAAGTTTTTGGTTCAATATCGAACTTTGATTATGATATTTGTCAAGCTGCTACTTCAAGAATGCACATTTTTAAAAGTACGATATAGCCCAGCAAAAATATTTAATAGGAGGCACATATGTCTGTGTCTGCTAGAATCAAGGCTAAGCAAAAATAAAATTCCCGATTTGAATTCGATCACATAATTTTTCTAGATTGTATATACAGCCATGTTCTTCAGTCGGTATTTAGACTCCCTGCCGCTCTGAACAAACACTGATGAGCTATTCACAGCCGGTCTCAAATGTGTAACAGGAAACACGACGACTTCAGAAGTAGCCCTTTACAAATCCAACTGTTCTGTTCCCTTTCCAGCGCCACAGAATGGAAAAATACCTTTATCGGTCCATCTCCAAGGGCTGTTAATTTAAGAAAGATGTATTGGATTACACCAGGATGAAGATGAAATACAGCGATAAGCCACAGAGCGCAGTAGCGGGAGCCTTAAGTAAGCAACTCCAAAAGGCCTCGCCCAATTCTGATGATGACGGAATCACAGAGATAAAGCCGTCCTCGTTTTGTATGTTCAACAAGTGTGACTTGACCAGGTATAAAGTACCCTTGAAACGAGGCGAACAAAAAGAGCCTGGAGCCCATTCAATCCTTGCGTAACTTCAACAAGGGCTTCACAAAATGCATTTCCTTTGTCGAGTTCCCATGGGGTCCATCACAAACCAACCAAGGTAAATTAAGGGCTCAAAAAGTCTCTCAGAGAGGGCTTGATAATGACCATGATGAAATGAATTCCCTTGAACCGTAAGAGCCTCTACCAAAAGAGGTGTATGTATTTTAATTCAAAGTGGAATCGAGGGAAATTAGGGCGAAATTGAGTAAATCAACAAACAAAATTCCAGCCCTTGGGATACCCGAAGCCCTTGAAAGGGTTCTTCCTGTCTGAACGTAAATCAAAAGAATTTTCCCTTTATAAAACCTCTTGAAAAAATCCACCATTTGAAATCGTAATGACAAGATAATGAACTGATGCTGAAAAGATCAGAGGCTTTCGATCCGCTTCGATGCACTAGAATATTGTACATTTATATAAACGATAACGGCGCAGTTTACCTTTGAGCAACTTTATAAAAGTACACAAAAACAACAAGGCACATGTTTATAGGTAATGGGTTTACGTTGTAAAAATAGTTTGTTTTGATATAATCGAAAGGTAAACAAGAACAAAACAGTCCATAAATCAATTCAGTACGGCATGGAAAATTGCTTGAATCCAATCGCAGAAGTTGAGACTTGAAAAACTGTAACCTTGACTTTGGAAATCGGGTCGACTCTTCGACCTCTGAGAAACGATCAGAGAATCTTTGAAGGTCCAAAGTCGCCATTGAATTGTGTCTGAAACTTCTGTGACAGAGTCGACACTTGACAACAATTGAGACGTCGTACAAATTGTCCTCTAAAGGTTGACACTTTGAAGCCAAAGCCAAGCAGCCAAGCTCTTATTAAAACGCCGAAATTGCCGGGACCAATCGGTAAAATAAACAAGCTGTGTGTTGTTATTGTTTGTGTCTGTGAGTCCCGACTGACTGACTGAACAACAGTCTGAAAAGCAGCAGCAGCGAAACACTGTCTACAAAGACTCGAATTTCGAGACGACACACTGTCAACTTGTCACGGCTAAATCCGAATAATCCGACACGGGTAACATGGTTCCCGGGTAATCCAAAATTCTGGGTGTTTCAATATCTTCTTTGTACTACAGCAAACAAGAGCCTACGCTTTCGCTCTCGCCTGTCAGTGTCAAGTGGGTAGGGCAAACATGTATGGTTTTTATTCCACGCTTTTTATTGACATTCAGCAAAAGAGGAGAAGGCGGCTTTTGCCCTTTCCGGGTACCCGGCCTGTAATACCCGAAAAGCCTCGGTTTTTTTTGCAGCCGGTTTTTCCTTGCACCTGCGATGACTTTTCGGCTGTCCGATGCTTTGACTTATCAGCCATTAATAATGCGGTAGCTCCGTCAGTTCTTTGAACACGCACAAGTCATCCGACATTTCCAAAAAGTCAACGGAAGATAAGCAAGATTGCGTAAGCCGTTTGAACTAACCTTAGGATCCGAAGCGTGGCTCTGTTAGTTCTCAAATCCAAAAGCATGGTAAAAATATCTAGAAACCGTTAGCGATATAAGTGTAGCGTATCTATCTGTCGGACAGAGGCTTGAGAATCGTTATTTCAACGGCAACTAGCGAAGGGCAATATATAAGCTTGAGATTATACTTTAGATACACAGAAACGGACAGAAATAGCTCTCAGACTTGGTGTAGTCGAAGCGGAGTATATTGACATTAGTTGAGACAGGCTGTCCCGTGCTGCTGCTTAGACGGTTCTCGGAGTAATACCCAATTTCCTTTGACTTATGTAAGGCTAAATCCGACCGGAAATGATAGACGATAAGCAAAATGACATTTCCAGACGTGAATGCGGATGGGGACAGTTGGTAGTATATATAATATGGGCGAAGAAACAACGTACCCAAAGGATGCCGACCAGGAACATTAATCGAATGAGGACGTTAAAATAGAGGATATGGTATCGAAACAGAACGTCAGGTCACGCTATTACTGAACTGAACGCGAAGTTATTGCGACCGCTAGACGTCGGGAATTTCGGGTTAAATGTGACGGTTGAACGATCAAGAATTAAGGCAAATTGTGATAGTTTTTCTAAATTCAGTTTGTTTGTAAATGAGAAAGCTTTCAGTTTCGGGCACGATTCAGGAACATACTTCGAGGTACTAGAACCAAGATTGTGCAACGAAAGAGTAAAATGTCACTCATAATCTGTAGGAATCTCCATTTACTTCCCGCCGGCTGTCAAGTTATTATCACGTTACGTCCGTCACAACTTTGACCGGAAATGAGAGAGACAGTTGTAAATTGAGTGTAATAACGTTGTGACCAGGACACCACGCCCTATAACATTTCCATTAGAAAGATGAGTTCCTGGAACGCAATGTCAGGGTTTTAGTGTTATCTGTCGCAGAGTTTTTGCTTTTGATAACGATTTATCGCGTTTAGCATTTTGTAAACTGGAAACGAATTTCAGGTTTGAAGCTCTATGGAGATTTTGTTTAGAATCTTAGAACCTTGTCAGCCGTTTGTATGCTGAATACACATTAAGTATTTAAGTTAGCTACTGCGGAGACTGAATTAGTATAAGAGACAAATCCACAAATTGAATTAGCCTTCATCAGACTCCGACCGACAAAGTCATAACTTGATTTAAACTTGTCCGTTGGTTGACTCAAGCAAAATTAACGTTTCCACAATCAATGATTCTGTCTATCCACCATTCCACCAATTCGATACATACATTCATTCCCTTTAATTTCGTGTTCAGAGCCACAAATACCCGCTGAGTTGCTGGTTAAACTAAAAACTTGTGTATTGACTCAAGGAGCCACTTCATCAAGTCATCAGCTGAACCCATACCAATTCACGTTTCTTCCTTTTCAATCCGACTAACAGCTGGAAACGATCAACACAACTTTGGCTAGTCGGTAGGGAACCACAAAATCCACACAGTTGATTCAACTTGCAGACAAAGTTCATAAATCCCACTAAAAACTTTATGAGACGGCTGCGATGCATCGCCGGTCAAATTGATTGCATCCAATTGCACTTCGAATGCTCCTTCAACTCCAGAGTTCCAGTCCAGAATGCAAGTCGTAAACTTTGGCAGTTTAGAGTTTCCGTCATTACATGAAATACTGTTGCATCATTTGGTAGCTCCAATGGCTTTCAACGAATTTGTTAGTTGGTTACACGCTTTATTAACGATTTTTGATCGGATTCTGCCACCAAAAGTCAAAACCGAGAATTTCATTCCCACGAAAACACTCTTCGAATTCGCTCAACTCCTTCAGTAATTTCAAGCGTCCTTCTTGTTGACGAAGACCAGATCGCCGAAGTTTCGTAACTCTTGGAATCCATCCCCCGTAAAACTTTTACGAGCAATGTTATTCCAGGATACGGGAAAAGAATCCGCGGTTGCTCTTGTGAAACTATAGTGAAACCGAATATATACATTACGTATTTCTCACCCCAACACCAAAACCAGTATTGTCATCATTCTCATCGTCAACTTGCGAGACCAAGATTTCTTCAACAGCTCTTATGGGAACCCCAAGGGCTTTTGGCCATAAAACTTGTGTAATTCCATTGGTATGTTCTCAGTCAGTCTGCCGGATATCTCGCTATTGTGTAGGAGGGCGCGAATCTTTTTTCCAGTTCCCAGATACCGGGGCTTACCACATGGATTATGTGGCAATAATCATAATGTACATGTCGACCAGTATTTTCGCTTGCCTTCTTCTTCTCCCTTTCTTTTATGCACTCTTCAATATTGTCATTTCGTCCTCGTCTTTTTTTCTGAATAAGCTTCTTGTGGTTTACCCCCTTTTTTAAAGTGATAGGAAAAATACACAAGAATGTGTCATTTTAAAGACAAGTATTTTTCACCCCCGAACGAACACTCGGATTCACAAAAGCACAGTTTTTGCACCCCTTCCCACAGCTGAATGTTATCATAAAATTGCAGTCTTGTGAGAGGGGAAGGGGGTTGAGGAGGGGGTTGAGGGGGTGAGTCATGTTGCGATATTGAATAGCTTTACATAACTGGGATAAACTGGGAGAAACTGCATACAAACACAAGGAAGGACCCAAGACTAAGACTTCGGGTAGTTTCAGCTAAGCTTCAGCCAACCCTGTAAATCCCGGGTATTATACCTGGATAATACCCGCGCATGAATTACGACAATTTCAAAGGACGTTTCTGAAGAGAAGGGGAGCCATAAGATGTTATTGTTGAAGACTGGACAAGGGCTGAGTCCTGACGTAAAGCTCTTGGTCTTTTGGACCTAATAATAGAGAATATAGTGGGACTGAAATAACAGAAGGTCCAAATAGCCCAGCTCCAGCTCATTATCTCCGGAACCATTAACTCCTATGGAGAAAATAATAATAAAAGGCCACTGGCCATTCCCGCCACGTGGGTAAACAAATACCCGGGTAACTGTATATGGAGAGGGGGAGAGGGCTGAATCCGGTTTTTGGTGTATATTTCAACATTCTGGAGAAAAAAGCGGCGTTGGTCAAAAATTCGGTGGACAAACGGAGTGTACCACATTGACAACCAAGGAGAGCCTTCACACGGTAATTTAAAAATTAAAATTTCCCGCCATTACCAGAACATAAATCATCTGTTATCCCCAAGGAGACAACAGGGCCACCCCATGCAATAATTTCATGTGTGTTATCAGCGGAACGCAATGAGGGCGGCAAAATGAGTGTGTACATACGGCAGCGGCACGTTTTCCATCTTGTCTCTTTCCCCACACAATGAACGTCGTAGATATAAATTTATACTGGTTTATAATTTGATGGATATAATGTTACGTCACGGAACAAGATGCATCGGTCCGAGATGAGCCATTGAGACAATTGAAAGGCGGGTGATTATTTTGAAAACAACGTTATCTGGTCCCTCCGGGCTCTGTAATATGTATGTACGGACAACGGTGTCTTGTCATAATAACAAGCGTGGCAATGATACACAGAGGGGTTGCTATAGTATTATTACTATTATTATGGGGCCTGTTATTGCTGCAATGGTTTCCCTGCAAGCAAGAGCTAGATTGATAGCTGGATTTTCTAGCTCTGAATGCGGTTACAGGGTGACTACGTAGAAGGTTTCTAAAAATGTCACCCTGTATATCACTAACAGTTTCCCGCCTTAATTGTTGAATATTATGACAGGGTGGTCGCGGTGGCTTAAAGACTTGAAGTTGGCGTTATATGGAACGACACTACGGCTAAATCGCACCCCTTTATAACTTAATGACGTACTAAAAATTTAATGTGTTCGTGATACAACCCCCTTAAGTATCCAATGCTTAGTTGCCCGGTTGCACGGGCTTCTCATGCCGGCCATTGCCAATTTCAGTTTCCTCCGGCGGCATGTTTAATATTATTTTATCTCGTAGCCCTTCGTAATCGGGCATGCTTTACTTCATAGCAGAAACACCCCCGCGCCCCTACTTTTCCCACTAGTTTTGTCCACCAATGTAATTTGAAATTATTTAATTAAATTAAGCCATGAGAAATGCACCAGTTGCACCATGAAATGCATCATGCAATAATGCAATAATATTGCCATTCTGACTGCAACTGAAGATGGAAATTTTGAGGTGTCTCTGGAGAGTCCAACAGCGGTCTTTGGGGGCCACCGGCAGCGAAGTTATCTGAGAAGAACGCCAAAAATCGGGTTCTGAACTGACGTTTGGATTGACGCTTTTGTCGTTGGATAAATTTTTTTCCAGAGCTGCCAAACTGCCAATCAGCGCCGTAAAATTCGCTACGTTTTTGAATGGGGCTGAGACCACCAACGAAATCAAACTCGCTTCGTCGATGCGTTGCTAACTCGTAAACGAGCTGGTCACGCAAGTCAGAAACTATATCAGAAATGACACTTAAAAACCTCGGATGTGTCCAGTGTCCAGGTGACAACATTTGGACATGGCCGGAAAACAGGTTTATGAAATTATTCTGCCGTTTTGACGTATAAAGTTTCATCTGTTTTGAAGCAACAAAGAAGCTTCTGAAAACGCCTTTAGATCTTCAGTATATATATATATATTCTTAACCCTTTCTTCAAATGAAAAACCAACGTGAGAAAATGTTTCAAAGTTCCATAAGCTCCTCCGAAGCTTCCAATTCGGGCGGGTGTTTGGTTCCTCATTCACCTGAGCTGTGGCTCAGCTCAGTCGGTCTCAGGCTGAGATTAAGTTCGACACCTGATATTCCAAAGCCATATAGTTTAAGGCCAACCTGAGAACCGAGGAGCTTTATTGCATTATATGTGTGTAGCGTGTTCGTCCAGGAATTCAAAGCCAATAAAGCTATCAAATTACCCGTATTCAGATATCAAATTCAACCTGGAGACTTGTTGGTCCATACTAATTCAAAATCCCATGGAAGCCTATGAATATAAAATATTTGGCTCTTAAAAAGCGTTTGACTAGTTAATATTGAATAAGAACACCAGACTTGAAAACACTTTGGGCTCAAGGCTAAGCAAAGTATGAGTTCTTCCGAAATTCCGCCCATTCTAACCATGTCACCTTTTGAAACGTAAGCGTTGTTGGCGGGAGCTTTGAAAGCTTAATCCGACATGGTTGAATCGGAGCAAAAGAATGCGGGCTTTGAATAATCCGACATCAAAAATGAGGCCGGCTCCTGTGGATTCCGAATTTCAAGCTCCAGGATATATCCGATGGAACGATCGCGGTTCTTCTACAGATCTATCAGTAGACTGACTTGACTGACTAGTAGACGGAATAGATCGAAGCGTATCATAAAACCCAATATAATATAAGCCGGTGAAATACATGACGTTTTCCATATCAAAGGAGATTACACAAAGAGAAAGTCGAAATTTGATAGACGTTTCAAGAGGTTCCGACGAAAGCGGCTTAAATAATACCGGGAATTTGAGATCGATCTGGGGTTTTCAGAAAAGTGTATTTTGCAATCCTGAAATTGCAATGAACTTGGAATTTTTATTCCTATTGCAGAACCTTGATTTACTGTTGTAGCTGCTGCTGCTCCCCTTAAAACTTCGAACAGCCTAGAAAAACGTGAAGTTCATTAACAGAGTCCATTGGAGACTGCTGAAACCAGTTCGGAGTTTTACAACTCAGCAGGGACATTAATCACACCCTGTTTTCATCCCCGCCACTAATGAAAAAGATGAGGTGGAATTTTAAATGGCCGATGGTTAATTGCTCGTCTTAGTCTTGGCTGCAAGTCCAGTCGTCGTAAGTCATGCATTTCCTTAACTAACTCCAGCTCTGAAGCTCAGTCAGTTCCAGCAACTTCAAAATTTCCATGTTCTTCTCTGGCTCACTCACAAGGCCACTTACTTTTTCTCCACCAAGCCTCACTAATGCATACAAAGACCTGATGAAAAGATGAGGCACGTGGGACCACTGAATCTGCATTACTTTCAGCAGCAGAACTGCAGAACAAGACCTTTTAGAAGACCCAAAGAAGAAAAGCAAAAGAAACGCTCTCAAAGCCAAAAGGGGAAATGCATCACTTTGAAAGATCCGAAACGAGATCGGGATGCTGCTAAAGCCTTGAAAGATTCCGCTTTTGCATTCATCGTCGGTCTCATCCAAAAACGCCGTATAAAAGTCTGTAAGAATCTGCTGAAAAGCTACTGCGGTAACCCTTCTTTTTCTGGTTCATCTCCACTGACTTTGTTGATGCATTTACATCGCATCTCGTCTGATATGCCATTAGATAATCACTGACTGACTGACTCACAGCCTGCTCCTGTCTTGAGACTCTGAACCATTTCAACAGTGTTTCTCCTCAACTTTTCCCAACAGTTTCTCCCAATGCATAAACAAGATTACCTCAATGGAAACTACTGCTGAAACACCAAGGAAGGGGTGAAATTTCTCTCCCTTGAAAAAAGCCTTGCTCATCAAGCAAAGTTTCAGCTACTCTGGAAAAATTTCCCCAAGGACCCGCACTCCTAATGTTTTTTCCTGTTCATGCCAATGGAGAAACGTGGTGGTAGCGCACACTTTTACGTAAAGACCGCAGGGATAACCAGAGGATAAATACGACTTTGAAACACGCGCGGCAGCGAGCGATGCAACCGGTAGTGCATCCGGAAATTGCATTTCCAAGTGCCGGAAAATATACGCTTCTTTAATGACCCAGAACATTAGAAGCGGCAGCTGCGCGCGGAGCGCGCGCACGCAGCGCGCGCCCCCTGGCGGCTTCCGCTTTGAGGCCGCTAAAGCGATTAGTTAGAGCTTGACAAGCTTCCTCAAAGTCAGAGGCGAAAAACCATTAGCCGTGAGACGTGTACATATCGCTTGGATTTACACGACCAACTTCAAACGTCAGCCGGTCCAGTTATAAATGAGCCCACAAGAGAACCGTCAGCTTTCTACAAGACGAGACGACACTTCTTATCCTCGTCTTGTATTTACACGAGTTATATAATAATATTACGAATCTCGGATGAAAAACTAAAGATGATGAGAGTCATCATGGTTCCTTGATGGGAGCCAAGAAGGAAACGTCTTTGGGAAGAACAGAAGGGTACACAATAATTTATCTTTTCCATATGATAACAAGGCGTTTCATAAAATTAATGTTCTGTCTCTGTCTCACTGGTTGGTAGCGAGCTGTTTCGTTATAACAAATATATGAGAACAAACTACCACACAATCATTAAACCGAGCGTCGTCAGCAAGTAGCAAGTTACAAGTCGTACTTCGTCGAGCCGGGATCCTGTGGCGTGCCAATGTTGTTTCTACAAGATTAGTAATCTCGACTGCGCTTCGCTTGTATAAACAAACAAGAATCTGGCTTGTATACATTTTGTTACTGTTAGCTATACGAGATTGACGAAGAAGCAAAAGACAGTAATAAGTTTAACGTGAAACTTGGGAGAAATTGCCGGGGAACTGGCACGTCAATTGGGCCTGGAACGAGATTTTGTAGGAGAATCCGCAGGAGCTTGAGCTTGAGACCTGCGTCTTGTTGTGTTAGTTACGCTAAGTGAAAAAGTTGAATGAGGTTTCACGCTTAATCGCTCCTCTGTGATGAAAAACCGTGTGGAACAAGAACAACAACAAGGAATAGCAAGCTGATGAATTAAAAAGTTGCTAAAGGAAGCAACTGGAAAAACAAGCAGCATTTCTCAACTTACACGATGCATTTTAGAGAAGCAGCAACAAAACAAATATGGAAGAAGGCTACTGGAAAAAACGATTGATGAAGTCGAGTTGGCGTGAGTTGGATGGGAAATGTTGTTTGTTCAGATGCGATGCATTTGACCAGTGGATCGGAAGGTAAAAGCGAAATGAAGTTGATGATGAACAACGTGCTCAAATGGCAAAAGGGAAGATGAACTGCTGATGATGGAAACGGAAGAAGGAAAAGATGTGTTAGCTGATGTGTTGGGTTTCAAAGTTTCAAATAAAAAAGAAGTAGACAAAGGAATAGCAGACGGAGCAGATTGAAATCTGACAGAGATCAGAGCTGGAATCTGCGCTACTAATTGCCAAGTGCCAGTCATCGGTGTATAACGTTTTCACGGCTCGCTGTTGTTTTCAATGAGCCATGGAGAAACAATGGAGGCGAGGACTACGCGAGATTCCAAGAAGATTCGAAACATGATTTTTAGTGCCAAGATTTCAATTGCCATTTTCTAAGAGACTGAGCGAGGTAAAAAATCCACATAAATCTCGTTAATTACTCAAAACCGTAAAAGCGCCAAGAATATTTGACTCCCATTAGACAGCGTTTGTTGAATCGTAAATAAGTCGCCACGCCCTCCGCAGCGCGGCGCGCGGAGGTCAAGCAGTCGGAGCAAAGCTTCGCATCGATAGTTTCTCCGATGGCAGGTCAAATGATGGATGGATTTTAGCAATCGTTTATATTCTTCTTCGTTATACGCTTTTTGTTTGTTCGTTTGTTATTTGGCAACCTGTTTCAGTTGTCATGAATGCATTTCGTTGGAAATATGACTTACGATAACGCTTGTTCAACTCTCACTTGGAAAGCCATAAGTCATATTAGGAGCAGATGACATGAGTTTATAAGGGGAATAAATTGAATTTCCAGTACGAGGAGAAATAATATCCCACACACATACAGACGGAGGAAATGCCAAAACACTCGATTATCCTTTGCCCAATGATACGCAAACAACGCAGTAATGAATTATGGACGCGCGGGAAAATTTAAATCAATTTAATTGCGCCATTTGCTCTTGTTCAAGTGAGGGGGGGCTGTGGGAACGAACAACGCCCGGTATAAATCACGCATATTTTTATATTCACATACTTTCGCCAATCGATTTCAAAGCTCTACATTCCCACCGGTAGGGATTTTATTATTCAAGGAAAAAGAATTGCAGAATCGATAGTTTAGTTGGAAGACAACCCGCGCAAAATTCTCAAAATTAGTAGGCGTGGCTTCAGCCATGTTTCAAATTTTGCCACCCATTAATTCAGCGACGGTTTGTTGAGTTTCCAAAATTGCAAAAATTCTTATTAAGAATTTCTCTTGGTCGGGAAAATCCAACGTGGAATCGCGGTATTTTTGCGGGTTGAGCAGTTGAGCCAGACAAATATATAAGTAATAGTATTTCTACTAGCGAAAATAATTTCGCAACGAACGGCGTCTGCTATTAAATATATGTTAGTTTCTTGCAAAATACATATGTCTTTTCTTACGTCTCCGTCGTCTTGGGCTGCTCATGAATCATTAATTCCAGCTCATTCGCATTAACTCGTGGGTAAAAAATTGCCGTACATTTGTTCCAATGGCTCAATTCCCCGGACGCCACTAACATACTGTATAAGTAGGCAGGTATTTTTTATTTCACTTACAAATCCGACACCTACGTTAGAGTTCTAGGAGCAATGCTCTAGTTTTTCTAGTTTTCTGCTATATACAGCAGGATCAGGATGAGTAGCCCATACTCGTCTTGTTGTACAGAAGAAGTATGGCGCTAGAAACTCTTGTTCTCCATAAGCGCCCTGTAGAGCCTTGTGCAGCCCCGATTCTAGAACAGCGGCTAGAATCTAGAGCCATCGTATAGCTGCGGTAGCTCCTACGCCAAGTGTCTCACATCACATTTAGATAATGTGCAATACCCAATGGATTAAGGCACATTAAAGTTTATTGTGGGACATTTGGACGTTGGTTGTACTGTATATATGCTCTTTCGGTCGCAAGCGACTCTGCCCAGCCCTATGGAATAACGCGCGTGGCCGTAACGCGTAAAATATAACATATGCCCAGAGCGGTGAAAATGATACAGTGTGTTCCAAAAATACGGGACATATTTCCATGGAATGATCCAGACTTTGGTGCTGTTTAGGCGGAACGTTCTGCTAGTTTCGTAAATGGATTTCGTTCGGTTCGGTGTATTAGCAGAATTACTACCGCTAATGCGAAAAAGTGCTTAATGCTCCAGAGATTACTGACAGCAAAGGCTTGCCGTTTGAGGTCTGCCAGATAGAAAATTTGTATTGTTAGATTATTGTGTAATTAAATACGGCAACTCGTGGAGGAATTGCAAAATCAGCAGTAAAAATCCGAATAGATTCTGAGCAAAAGAGTTTTTGGTAAAACATCGAAACTGTTAATTTTTTGATCCTGAAAAGAAACTTCACCCTGGTTCCTGGACTTCCGAAAAATTTTGGTATTTGGGAAATTTTGGAAGTTGTGGTCATTGTAGTCTTTTGGCGACCGGGTGACAAGAAAAGATCCAGACAATGTCGGATTTACACCAAGAAGAAATGATGGAGGAACATGAATGGGCAAGAAAATGGCAAGATGCCCGACACGGGTATTATCCGAATTTAATGTGCCGGAACATGGAGTAAGGGGAAAAAACGGGAGCGGCTATAGATAATGGCATAATGGTCGAATTACACAGCAAATGCTTTTTGGGCCTTATGCTACACAAGATGCGTCTCAATTGACGATGGCGATATCAATCGCGAATCTGCTTCGGGTACTTGCAAACTGGAAGACTTTGGCGCCAAATTCTATAGAGAAACCCGCCAGGTTGCTGAAAAATTCTTTGTGGGAATTTTGCAAAGTTGGTTCGGAAAAGAGGAAGAAGACATAAGGTTCTATTGTACGAAAGACGCCATTGAATCTACTTCACAACGTTGTACAACAACCACAAGAATTTATCATCACCCGGGTTTTTATTAAACGGGCAATTTAAACTCGTTCCGATTGAATCCATTCGCCGACACTTTTCGAGCGCGCGCTTCTTTCTTTGTTCTTGGAGCGGGTAATGGAAAATTGCAAGGCGTGAAAGCATGATCGAGAACAAAAAGCTAGTGAGCCGGATAACGGGACATAACAATGCCCGGGTTTTGTTACTCGTTCCGATTTCGATACAGATTATATGCTACACGAGATAGCCGCGTGTATATATATACGTATCGGAGCCGTAGCGGGCTGCAATGAAAGTGTTATGGGCGGAGTGATGAAAATTATTTATTTGTTGTCATCAACACCCGGGCGTTTCTCCAACAAATGTATATATACGAAAGTCGGCGACGAGGATTTATAATTACTTTTCTCCAAGCCTGCCGCCTTCCTGACCGACAAACTTTTTGGAAGGATCAAATAAAGTATATGCCAACTTCAAAGTCTGAAACGGAGAAGGTTTAATGGAAGTGGGCTTATGATGGATGTATTTCAAGCTCAGCGAGTTCACAAGTATCGCACTTCAAGAGCAGTAGCAGTATCATGCTATACGCAGAAAATTGTAGATAGTTCAAGCCTTGTTCCGGGAAACAAAGGATTTGACGTTGTTTGAAGTTGCTGAAATTGCAGAGATTTGCAAACAATTCACAACAACTTTTCAGTTCGTTTCAGCGATCAAAGCTGAGAGAGTTATAAACTATATACGTTTTGGGGGAACTTTCAACTCGAGCTCCTGGGATCAGGTAAGCAATTTTGTGTGTTTGAAGTCTTTAGCAGGAACATGCTGATGATGATACTCTGACCCGATTCTGGAAACTGTGTAGCAATAAAAGGCTGGCCGCAAGCCACCAGTAATTATCGTGACCATTTGCGCCTGTCAATTTTCACCTGAGTACATTGTTATTATCACTGTAGAAGAGGTTGAAACAAACAACAGTACCTGGAATTACCGATGCTGGGCCTATTTTTCAAGTAACACTTATAGCGGTACATATTGTATCAATTAGAAGCCTCTTACAAGAGCGGGAGGCGAGATTCTTGACGGTAAAATAATAGCTCTCGTATTTTCCAAAAGAGCCTTAATACTCACAGGCAAACAAACAACAACTAATGGAAACCAATTCACGTGCCGAACAAACAATAGGGCCATAAAACTAAAAGGTGGGAGAAAATGGAACGAATTTCTCCATCCAGCTTGCTGGATTCTGGAGGATGCTACATTTTGCTCTAGTCGGCAATTCAAGGAGCAGTTTTGGGCGGAAGTCGGTGGTTGGGACTTTTTCCAGGTAAACTGGCGCCTTGGAGCTCCTCGGCAAAACTGGTAAGATTCCCAGAAAACCTTCCGGAAATGTACGCCGTAAATTAACAAGCAAGATTTTGTCAAGTTCAGCAGTTTTTCAAAAATCGATGGTAGTGTAATGGTGAGCATAAAGAATTTTTGGTTACTTCGGTAGTTTTGGCCAGGTTTTGTTGCAGAAGCTTCAGTTCTTGCAGCTTTTTCTTTCGTTTCTGGCACTGGCCACCACACATATACAACTGGCTTGCAAGCTCCAATTACTGGTTTGAGATAGAAAAACACTGGTCTCGTTACCACCGGGAGTCCCGGTGGATTTCGTAATTCCCCGCTTGTCAGCCTCCTCATTATTTGTGTGTGTCCGTGAATCCGCAAGGTATTCCCGAAACCACTGGTAAATTTCCCGCTTCCACCACCAAGCTGAAAGGTAAGTGAGTGTTCACTCTTCAAATACTCCCCACTTTTCGTGCATCTCCTCGAGCCTTCGAAATGATAAACTTCCTCAGTTCGCAGATACCTTCCTCCAGCTTTTTCGATGCCCACAAACCACAAAGAAGGTACCGCCATGCTGTAGCATAGAAAAGTTACCTAGCTTTTTGAAGCCTCCCTGGACCAGTACCACGCCCACGTTATCCCAAATTTCCATGTAATAATAACTAGGTGACAATTACTATTATGTGGTAAAGTAAGAGAGGCTCCCAGAAAAAATCTCGGAAAATTATGTGAGGCAGATGCGACTTTGACTTGGGAATGAACATGTGATGAATTTAAATTATCTCACACGTAAACCTTTTCCATTAAAAAAGAAAAGACACGAGCCCGTAAAAACCAAAGGAATTCTCATCATGAACCTGACTTCAGGAGAAGGCAACTCCTTGGATTCGGTTCTTGTTCCCAAGGATTTTGGACCGTGATTTTATGGCGAGAGAACTCGCTTGACGTTTATGATGATCAAGTGACAGGAGTAGCAGGGATGACAAAGAAGGAGGGCGATTTCCCCATTTGAGGCATACAGTTTCATCCAGTTTTATCCAGCCAAAATCCAGCTTATTCAGCAGATTCGTTAACAAATGACCTCTGACCTACTCTTCTTGGGCTTTTGGAGGGGGAGGGGCTGCGCCCCCTCCCCCGCCTCCAGGCTTTTATTGTCCAGGTGCGATGATGATGATGATGATGATTCCTTGTGTGGAAACAAGTTTGACACTGAATATAAATGGACCACATTCACTATACTCCTCGCTCACCTTTTACTACAGCATGTGCTACATTTGGTGTTGCTTAACGGCTCTCGGTAGTGCTGCTGCTGGATGGAATAACAGTTTTCTCCTTGTCCAAATGAGGTATTAAAAAGGGTGGGTTTAGTCCATGTTCTCCAGAGGTTTGTAACTTTTAGGCAAAACATTATCGTAAATCAGGAGAGGCGTTTATGAAGCTAATAATTTATTATTCCTCCGCTGCTACCTACTACTACTCGACTTCATACCTTCGTAACAGTCAGCATGGCAAGGAGTTGGTTTGGTTGAATTCACCGTTTTTGGCTCTTTCTTTTGAACGGGGCGAAAGGAACCAAAAGTGTTCTCTCACCTTCTGGTGATAATGAGCAAGAGTCCACCAAAAACGAGTTTCCACAACATGGGCCAATTCAACTACTCGAAACTAACTTAAGCTCTACTTACTTAAGACAAAAATCAAGTTGAAAGTTTCCAAAGAATTTACTCTTGCTCTGGTTCGACTCTTGAGAGAGAGAAGAAGTTTTGCAAAGTTGAAAAGTCTTAAAACGGTTTCTGCCGGTCGGTCGATTTCTTATATTTTGGTGTCTCAGAAATTCCATGAAATTTAATTCCACCTGTCCGCTCCAACTTCTTGAAAGCTTTTATAGACAAACACAAAGGTGAAAATTTTACCACAAACGGCAAGTCCGTGTTGAAAGCTTGAAAGAGTGCTTTTGTGTGGTAAAAACAAAAAGACAGACGCGGGTAACTTGAAAAGTTGCACACGTCGCCAGGGAGCAAGGAGCGAACGTGAGATTATAAAGAATGATGGACAGACAGCCGCGAACCTTCTTTTTGTTCTGGACAAAAAGAACAAGGAGAAGAAAAAGACTTTTCTCTCTTTTCTCCTCTAATTAACTTCCAGCCGCTAAACGCCTTTGGCTGGCTCAAGTCGTCGTCTGAAAGTTGGGCCCGAGTTTCGTCGGGAAGTTGGATGGAAATTGTCAAAATTTTGGCAACTTTTGCCATAGAAAAGTGGCAAGTGTATGAAACAGCTTGCGCGTGGACAGTACCAACAGGAACATAAAAAGACAGAGCAGCGCGGCGCCCGCGC
>JAQGBJ010001792.1:0-20469 GCA_034698345.1 Sphaeridia pumilis
ATGGTGGTTTGAATTGTCTTGAAAAAAGTGCATTCATTAAATGGTTGTTGTTTGGACGGATCAATTCAACCCCTGCAGATTCTTCTGTCTCCACCTTGTCACAGTTGGTTTTGTAGATTGAATTCAACTTGGTATGGGAGTCGAGAGTGTAGGAAGTTTGCGAATTATTTGGTTGACTTGGAATAACTTGAGAGGCTTACAAGATTTGATGGAAGCGGCGGAAAAATTTGTGCTTCTAATGTGTCGTTGGGTTTATGTAATGGAAGACATTAGGGAAAGAGGGTAATTTGAAGACAAGTAGTTGATGGAGAGAGAAGAGGAGGGGAAATGGGTATTTTGGGCATCTTTTAATATGGAGCCAAGTACAAGATTGTTGTTGATGAAACGAGGGAAATGTGGTTGCCGTTTATCGGGGTGAGAAAAGTGTTGGTGTGAAATGGGTTTGGGCAAACTTTGGGGTGAGCATCCGTGTAGTGGAGATGGGATCTTATGAAGCCGGGCAAAAGAACACACACGCATCCCAAGGGATCTTCCGGTCGCAAGGGATTCTGACTGACAGCCGTGTACAAAAGTACAAGTTGAAGGAGAAGAAGATCCAAAAGGAACAGAATAGAACCGTTTAAGCTTTTGTGAAAAAGTTAAGTTTTCAATGTTGATGATAGCTTGGCTTTTTAAGCTCCGATCGAAGCAAGGGTATTTTTGGTAATGGGAAACAGAAGCGGTTTTCGGAAGGAGCGGATGTTCAATGAAACGATGATCGATACAGTTTTGTTGTAGTTTCGGTAGGATATATTCATGAAGAGGAAGGATGCAAGGTCATGGTTGTTGGGTTATGAATTAATTTTAGCCGGTATTTCCTTTATGGTAGGCTGGAGACGCCGGATGGCAAATTAACATGAATTATGGCCGAGTAAGAGGCCAAGGGATGAGGGGAAGCAAGGATAAAGCAAGGATATCTGAAAAAGTCAATGAAGGAATGTTTTGAAAAGTAAAAGTGATTAATCCAATTTTTTCTTTTTGCAGCCATCCGTTGTTCCCACTCCTGGCTCTGATCTTTGAAAAGTGCGAATTGGCGACGTGCACGCCAAGAGAGCCCGGAGTCGCCGGAGGTGATGTTTGCTCATCGGAATCCTTCAACGAAGATATTGCAGTCTTCTCGAAGCAGGTAAGAAAATTACTTCGATATATGCACTCGAACTAAATTAGACCCTTCAGTTTATTAATATTAGCCAAAACGGCACTAGGTCAAAGCATTATTTCCATGACATGGTACACTAAGAACTTCTGCGGTCGATTCAAGTAATATACTTGGTAAAAAGTGTAAAGTAAAAAGCGTTGTGGCAACGGGTCGGGTTACGCCGAAGACTCGGCTGGTGCCGATTAGGTTTTGTGGTCTGCCACCAACTGGTTTTATCGTCTCATCATCCGATTAAGTGCGCTACGGTTTAAAAATGTTGGGATGGAAAAGACTTGCATGTTTTTTACCTGTCGTGTCTCTGACGATGCTGGTTCATCATCATCTTGAGAAGTTAGTTTGAGCTCACTCACATCTTTGACCATATTTCGGTGGTCATGAAATGTGTTTTTATGAGGAGCTCCGAGGATCAGAGATGATTTATCAGGTTTTTGAATCTTGGTCCTCTGCCTTGAGAGTAGTAAAAGCAGGTGGTTTGTATACAAAGCAGTAGGAGAATAAAAAGCAAGTTTTGATACCAGTTGACATTTTTGTTATGTTATTACGGGACAGATGCACGTGGTAAGTGTATATAGAATCAAGAAAGTTTAGGAGCTGAAGGCCGAAGAAGAATTGAATATCTTGTTGATGTTGAGTTGGTCATATCACATGTTGATCAAACAAGAGAGTCGATGATCATGTTTTGATCGGCATCATCATCAGCCACCGACTCCATTTAATATTGCATTGTCATTCCATATCTTGCCAGCGAAGAGGAGCTCTTCGAAGAGCCTCTCTTGGTTTCGTCATCGTCGTAAGGCAGGAAGCAAGCCATAGAGTAACATCAGATGACGCAACTTTTTTGTTTCTTCTCCGATGCTAGAAATAGGTCTTGTTCCTCGTTGATTGTTCTATGGAGGATTTTTGGATGGATTCCAGTTTAAAAAAGGCTTTGGAAAAGTATATAGGGACGGAGTGCGCGTCTAGGGTTTGTATATAATCATGCATTTCTTACCTTGTCATGCTGTTGGTTGTTGATATGATGAAGTTTGAGTTGGTAGTTGATCAAAAGTACATGTATCATGTCCATGTCGTCCCCGGATGATGTAAAGGCGGGCATGACATTTCATGAGTCATTGTAGACACAATAGGCGGACGGGATGATGTTCGCCAGTTAAATAGAGACCGGCAGTAGTCCGTCACTTTTGGAACTTGCAAGCGTTTTTTCTTCACTCCTGAGTCCTAACACTGACTGACTGAGGCATCACAAAGTGTTGATGGGAGGTACACCACGTGCTTGTATTCCTTCATTTGAACTGACAATTAGAATTGGGGTGTGGGACGGGGCGAGGGACATGGCACGCAATTCTAGTATTCACACTATCAAAAGTGTGTATTTTTTTACTTTTTCAAAAATGATTGACGAGGAGAACAGCTGAAGAAACCGGGAGGATGACGAAGACTGCAGCTTTAGTTTTTATAATTGCCCCTTGGCGAATTCAAGTTTGAATGATCCCAACGGTTTCTCAGTATTTTGTGGTATTGCATGTCCAGAAATTGAGGTCAGTCGAATAAATTTTTGAAATAATAATGCGTGATGAGGGAATCGATTGTAAATAATAAACGCGTTGTTGTAGGCGGATGTGTTGGAAGAGTTGACGGATCTGATGATGAGTTTCACACCATTGAATTTTGCATTGGTGGTTTTTGAAAGTGCAGCTGTTGCTCAGAGAAATTCTGTCAGAGACTTTTTTTAAGCTTGTTGTTAGTTGGTTGGTAAAGTAATGGGGGACGTGGAATATAGTGAGTGAACGAGAGCAGGGAAATGAAAATACCCGGGTAATTTCCGAGACTGTTGATGGAAGAAAGCAAGGCGAGTCTGGTGGTGTGTCTGCTGTGAGATGACGAAGTCAGAAAAAAGTTGAAAAGTTTCGGCGTTCGCCGCCGCGTTCTATAAATAATGAAACGAGATTTTTTAAAAGTATGTATAGTAAAAATGGAATCTTTCCAGCACATGGGCTTGCAGACTACTCGTTGAGTTGATTTTTTACCGGGTTGTTTCAGTGTTGTGTATATATTCGCTGCAGTTCCCAGAGGAGAAATATGATTTGGTTTTTGTGAGGGCATTAACGGCGTTGGTTCTACTAGCTAAAGTGGCGGGCATATGGATGTGTGGTTAAAAAGAAGGATTGAATTACATAACTCGAGTTGCTTAGATAAAGCTCATTAAGGCATTTCCACCCTTTCAGTGTATAGGGAACGAGGAAAATGCAGGCCAGAAACGATGAAAAATCCATGGGCAACCTTGCATGGTTCTGGTTGCATGTGTTGCATCGTTTTTCAAACCAACATAGTTTCCGGCGAACGAAAAGAACAAGTTGGTCTCCTCGTCTGGAAATGCATTTAGGACGATATATAGAATTCCATGTGTTTTTTCTCTAGTTTCCAGTTAATAACAAGATTGTATGTGGTTTTGTAAAAAGGCCTGAGGTTCACGTGTGTATGTGTGAGAGAGAGAGAGACTATGAGGCGTGCGCGCTTTCTGATTGATTTATAGCTTTTTCCCTAGATTTATGATAGGCCCCGGTTCACACAAACTTACGTGGTTTTCGTAGTAACACACTGGAGAGAAAGGTGAATGAGTTTTTGAATGTTAAGAGGGACTTGGAACTGGGAAAATTGGAGGGAATTTAAATTTTGATTGCGTGCGTGTGCCAAGCGGGTCTTTTACTCAAGTCCAATTAGCCTCAGGTGATAACATAACAACGTCTCTTTGGTGGCGGGAAAGGAAATTCGGGGGTTGACAAAAAATATACTAATTTTGAAAAAGGCTTTGAAGATCAGCTGAAGGAAAGAATGTGGACGCATTTTATGTTTCTGCCATTGAATTTTACGATTATGGCTTTGGCGGAGGAATGCGGTTTGATGTTTGCGAATTTTAAGAAACCTGGCAAAAGGTACGGGCTGCAACGGACATTGTTTAGCCTTGCAGTTGAAATTGGAAGCTTCTGAAACAAGTGTGCGATATGGGGGGTCCATTTTGGCTAAATGGCAATAGAAGAGCTGTATAGAAGGAAAAAGAAGGACAATTGGACGAGGCGTTGAGTTGAATTGCGGATAGTCATTCATGAGGATGGTTGGATGGAAATGTGATGGAGAGCATACAAGAGTACATGGCGAGTTATTACAGGATTTAAAAAGTTAACAACATGAGTGTGTACTACAGTGTTGTTGGATATAAAAGAAATGTAAAATCATGATGCGACTTTACATGCTTTTTATTATAGAAACTTGAAAGCCGGCCATGACACAACAACACCTACTTCTTATGTGGTCTTTTTCCACTAACAAGGAGAACAGCAGCAGGTACAAAAGTATCTTCTTCCTCCCTACTCACTCAGTCAGGGAAATGTTCAAAGGAAATAATTACAGGTAGCAACAAAATTGAGTGAATTAAGACGAGTCTGGAAATTGGCAAAAATATATTAAACCAACCAGGCTCCAAAGCTGAAAAAAGATTACATGTTTTTAAAGCGGCGGGTGTTTTTGTTGTGGTAATGTTGATAGCGCACTTGAGGGTCCTTGAGTTGGCCATGTTCCAAGTACGGTTCCCGTCACGGCTCCTATTATTGTTAGTGGCGGTTGTGTGCAAACTCTGGCTTTGAAGGAGGGCCCTTGCTCACAGTTTTGTAGTTGGTGAGAACGCTTATGAACGGATAGGAGGGGGGACTTGAAAGGGAGAAGAAGAAATGCGCGTTTTAAAAGGGGCCAAGTGGTGGCGGTTTCAGAAAAGTGGCGAGAATTCACGAGAACGGCGGCAGTGGCTGATTGTGTGTGAATTGAATTAACCCTTTGGGTGATTCTTGTTTCGCGGATCTTTGCCGAGGGTTGACTGTTGTTCTGGCGTTGTTGTGGAAAAAGGGTTTGTTTGTTGGGTGCTGCTACTCTTTTGCTGCTGCACCTCCATGGGACCCGGGTTTTGTTTCACAATTTTTTCGATGGGAACCGGAGCAGAGAGAACAAGAGACCAAAGAGAAGAGAGAGAGAGAAAAATGACGACTCTTTCAGGCTTTTTCAGAGGGGACAAATAACTGATGCAATGATTGAAATGGAACCTGGAATGGCAAATGGCGAGAGATTTATACGCTACACAAGGGTGAAACATACAAGTGAACATTTCCGCTTGCCAGACCCACGGTTCGACGAGCTGGAATAAAAGTTACTGCCACCACAAAACATTTCAAAAGTGTTTGTTTGCTATGGCAGTTGAAAAGTCCGAATTTGTCGCATAGATTGTGGAGTTTGAACCCTTTGAAAGCCCTTTTTCGTCCATGTTTTTGTTGATTATCCAAACTTTGAATGATGAGAAAAGAGTCAGAGAAAAGTCAAAGAAGGAATGAACGTTGTGGCTTTTTGTATGGCGTTTAAAAAATAAAGAGTTGAGATCCATGACATATAATTCAGGCGGATTGGTTTAATTGACGTTGATCGGGGGTGATTGGGATGTTGTTGGAATGTGCTGTTGGTGCACTTGTTTTTGTCACATGTTTGCTGAAGTTTTGTATGTTGTAATGGCAAATGGTAATCAAAACTTGTATGGATCAAGAGCAACAGTAGCGAAAAGATGATCATGTTGTTTGTTTGGATAAAGAAGACGATGCGGTAGGTATCGAAATGCTGATGGTGAAATGATGCGGAATATCAAGAAGGCGATCGAGATGAGAAGCAAAATGAGAAGCTAAAGTTATGCAAACTTTACAAGTTTCGAGGACGATGAGCAGCAGAAGAAGAAGATGGCGAATTAAATGGTTGTGGCGATTAATTCTTGCTGATGTTTTGCTGATGTAGACGTAAGAGTTGCAACGGTTGCAAATTAATTATATGCTCGCAATAACGCATACCCGAAGACCAATCTGAAGTAGGACTGCCGTAAAAAGTTCTTCTATATAAACGGCACTAGAGTCATGCATTAAAAAAGATGAGTAATTTTGTATCGATGAAAGGTGAAATTAGCAGTTTTGAGACGTTTATGACAGAGACAGTAATTTATAATTATACTTGTGAATCTTGAAAAAAATATTTTGATTACTTGTTGATCAATCAATATCATAGATTTATAACTACGACGACTTTGAAGTTGTTGTACAACAAGTCCAGTAGCGTAATAATTTTCAGCACGCGATGCTGCAAAAGTTGATAGACGAGACAGGAACAAGTTGGACTGACAGCAAGAATTTGGCAAAATGGCAAAAGGTCGTTGGGCGAGCGACAGTTGGCAAGTTGCGAAATTCAAGCTATGAACGTGCAAATGCATCGTATAATTGTATAAATTTGTTTTGAAAATGGCAAAAAGTGCATATGGGACGAAGATAAATTATTTTGCGGAATGGACCGGCGGACAGGATTGCACTTCTTTCTTCCTTCTTGGTGGCAAAATTCAAGGGCGTTTAGCCCGAGTTGGCTGACTCAAAGGTTGATTCCAAACTACTGTTTAACTTGGCTAGTTTTTTGGGTTGAATAATAACACAGTTGTTTGGGTTGAATTTATGTTGGCATGGCGCACACGCCATGCCGTTGTAAAATGTGCTGTAAAATGTCCAAAGAGGGTTGTTCCCATGTTGGCATGTTGCAAATTTGTCATCCAAGCCGTGAAATGATTAGTTGGTTTTGTATCTTTTTGAAACTTTTTCCCGAACAAACACACGAATAACACAAGCGAATCTTGTTCTCAAGAATTTTTATGTGAGTTGTAAAGGACGTTGTGTATACATGAATTGAAAATTTCTATTGATGTGATGACGGACTCAATGTAAAGCAACAGTTAAGGCAAGAAAGCAGGTAGTTGAAGTTGTTGGCTATTATAAATTCCATTTACGACTTTGACCAAGACGACAACAGGTTTGGAAATTTTGGGGAAGAATGGCAATTTCCATGCCGTTATGCAAAGTTTTATGTGAGCGCCAAAGTTGATGTAATGATGGAAATAAGGACAGGTGAGTTAATAAGATGTGTGTGTTTGGGTTAAAAAATTCATTATATTTTGCAGAGAGGTTTTTCATGTTTTGGTTAGGGGAAGAAACTTGTGGGGTTTGATGTAGACGGAAGTGATTGTGCAAAGCGGTTTTTTCGTTGATTATTCTCATGATTGGTGTTGGCAGGATGATTTTTGAGTGAAGCTTTTCGTAAAGTACATGTGAATTATTCATGCAATAATCAAATAAGTTTATATAGATACGGCTTTGAATAAAGGCTAATGGTTGATGGCTGGTTTTATCTCGGGATTATATAAGGGTGAGGAGGGGAGCGGAAGCGGGATCAATCCAGAATCCAAAATCCAGGCGCGTTTATTGCATATATTCGGGCCGGGAATTTTAGGGATGATGATGGATCAGGCATGGACAGACGGCTGTCTTTCGTCGGAGATTACTTGGAGCAAGCGGTGGCCAACTTTTCGGGATGCAACAAGTTCTGACTGAGGTTGGGGAACGACGGCGGGAAAAATATATATTTGTTGTTTACGGGTGAAGCGGGATTGATGGAAATAATAGTGTAGTAACTGTTCCGATTGAATAATTTCTATGGATGGATGGGTGTCAGTCGGAGGGGAAGCAGATGTAGCCGATGACGATAAAGAAGTAAATGGACTGAACATCCATAGCGGAGAGCGAGCCAAACCAAAAAGTTTACAAGTTTCCATGACCTGTGATCAAGTATACAGGATTCTTCTGGACAATAGAATTTAGGTTAGTTACGATTGTTGTTTGTTGACAAAAAGTTTTGCGACGCAACTACATAATGAATACCTGGAAGGTTGGGATTTGATGCGAGGTGTTCTGTTCGAGGAAAGTCTTTCGAAGAATTCAGAGTTGTAAAATAATTTAGCTTTTACAACAAGCCAACTCTTGTAAAGTCTCAAGGTAAAAGTAAGTAGGAGTAAATTTACCCTTTTCTTTGAATCTCGTCACCATGGAAAGGGCTGGTTGTAACGGTGAAATTTTGTGGAATTAGAGCCAAGAGTCTATGGCAAAATATATAGCAAAAGAAGAGGATTTTTTGGCAATGGTTCAAATCGCTCGAGGGGTTTTGGAAGCCGAGAATCTGGTATGTGAATTTGGCAATGGAATGTTCAAGTTATGGCTTTGAAATTTAAAAGCGTTGTTGGGAGGCGGGCTGTCAAAAGGTGAGCGGTCATGCTGGGACTTGGAAAGCGTCTAATTCTTCCAGACTTTGTAATGAGTTTAACGAGTCATTATGCCTGGAATTCCTGCTGTGCCCAGCTTCGCTCTTGTTAACGTTGCCTTTGTTACCAAAAGCAGATGAGCAAGAAGAAGAAGAAGATATGAAATTATACGGACAAGGAACGTGTGTGTTGTATAGGGAACAAAAGGTTGATTCTTTTTGGGTGATTCTGGAAGTAACCCTTGAGGGATTTTGTGTGGAAATGCGTAAATGGTCCCACCTCAAGGAATTCGACGAATAATCCACCCATACTGATCGATAATAATGAACATGTGAATCGGCTTATGCTCGTAAACAAAAAGAGACTTTTTGACTTTTTCCACGGATCAAGTGTCGGTCGAAATGGTCTCAACCGTTTACAAAGACTTTCAGACTTTTGTGTCAAATTCTTGCCCCGCCTTGAATTTTGGTATTTTGACTTGAAAGTCAGAAGAATATGAGTTAGTAATGGGGTCGGTGAGAGCTGGAAAAAGTTGTTGTTCTTTTCGCCGGGATTGTCCGTCGGGGCCTTGGCGAGCCCCTGGAGTTTTGGGTACGGCGCACGCTGCGCCGTTCGGCTGGAGAGATTTGTGAGGTCTGACCTTGGTCGAGTTGGGAAAAACATGAGTTTCCTTGTTGGAATTTGTAATTCGTTGACATGATGTCATAAGTTTCTTAGGAAGTAAATTTGCAAAATGGCAAACATGAATTGCTGAAGTTGGAACACTCACAAGTGAAGAACAAGGTCAAATAAAAAGAATCGAATATCAGCATCGATGGAACATGTCGTGACCTCTCAAGTAACGTTAGACGATAAAATGCGCCGTCGATATCTGACCATGTTCATGTTTTCTGACGACGAAAGATGGATTGCCTACGGCTCATGAGGAAACCCCGGGGATTTTCATTACTCGGTTAAACCTCTCGCTATGCAGTTGGCGGTAAAAAATGTGGAAGGTAAAAATCCTCTCTCCAACTACAAGTTCTTCAAGGCGATATAGCTGCATTTTTAATTCCAAAGTCCATGATGATGATCAGATGCACATTATATTATTATACACTGAGTCAAGTATATCTAGCGGGACTTGTTGTTGCTCCTGCTGCTGGAACTGGAAGCCGCTGGAGTTTGTCTCCATCTTATATACAACAGCATGCAGGAGGTGGGCGCACGCTATCGAAATTTTTTACATGAAGGATGCATCCAAAACTGATCATATAATCGATACATCCAAGTCTAGAAATTAAAGGAATGTTTATTCCTAAGGACGCCCAGGTGGTAATGGACACGGTATTTTTTTTAGTTTTTCTACAGCCGTTTGATGTAGTAGAAAATTTATCAATTATGTACACGTATATATCTGAAAGAAGTTTGTTTTGAAGGCGTCAGGATGAGGATCACGTGCATCAACAAGAAACGTGGCTCTATGAATAGCAAGTCGTGACTCGGAGCATCTGCTGGACCGAGCCATAGCAATTTTGAATTAGAACATGATCATGTTCTCCTGGTGACAATAGAAAAAAATTGAGGTTGCGTTAGCTAAGCGTGTGTACCATGTCATGTTACTACAAATGTGTTTGACTAATTTTATTTTTTAAGATCTTTCCTGTTTACGAACTGTATTAATCCAAAAATTTTGAATTTTCAGATTCGTGCCGAAAAGCCCTACTATATAGCAGATCCTGAAGTAGATTCACTGGTAAGTCTACTTTTTTTTCTCGCTCTTAAAAATTCGCAAAATGGCAAAACGTTCCAAAGACTGTACAAAAATGAACGGTGAGAAAAATATGTCTGTCTACATATTTTTTATGACCACTTTACTACTTTGATAGGAGTTGAATGTAATGGGAGGGCTTTTAGTAGTGGTCGAGTGACTAGGTCGGTATCATATGATTATGATTATTATTACTATTATGACGATGGTTATCTCATGATCCGCCGTAGCAAAAGCTGGCATTCGACTCGACGAGTGAGCAGAGGATGTGCCGTTGGCGGAAGAAATTATATAGGATGACTGGGGCTTGTGAAGTCTGTGGAGTTTCAACTCTTTGAAATAATGTTGCTGGACGGCCATTTTACCAGTGCTGATGGACACACATTTCCATGCTCCGTTTCAGGCTACATTAATGTGAGCTTGATGATATGGCGGATCTAAAAACTACGAATGGAACAAACACACCTATATAATACGTACACGTTCAAGTTGAGGCTACGATGCAAGGAACAAGTGTGCTAATGTCCGTTCCATGATGGACAGGAACGGCATGTTTAAATGGTACTTTGTATACATGTGGGAAGTGCTTGAGGTGGTAGATAATGACATGTTTAAAAAAGATTCCCCTCGCCCTATAGTCCATTCTATGCTATGATATATAAGGCTAAATTGGTGGTGCTCGAGGAGGGCAATTCATATAGTCGCGCCGTCGGTTTGATATCAAAGAGTATCAAGAAAACGACCAAGAAAAAAAATATACTTGGAAAATACAATGGCTTGGAGAAGGGGTGTTGTATGGCCATTTGATGATAGTTGTTCAACAACCAATGATTTCTGTCGGAAAAATCATAATGGATGGTTCGAGTGAGTGATGGATCTCAGTGATGATTTTACCTCAAGTTTTTGCCATGTCGAACACGGACGCGTGGTGTTATGTTGGCGGATTATTATGGACGAGGAGAATCGTGTCCGAGATCAAATGGCTGACTGAGCTCGTAAAATGAAGGTATAATAAATACAGGTTGTTGTAGTAGTATATGATCAAGTGTGTGTATGTATTATATGCAAATGAGGAGATGGTTTCAAATGATTACAACCGTCATTACAATGTTGTAGCATATAGGCTTTGCAGTTACAGGTGAGTTGGGAACCAAAGGGTTATTGGCGAAACGGCGTTTTTAGTGGGAAAAGTGGAATTTTGATAGGGGCATAAGGCACACAGGTTTTGTACACATTTACCTGGACTGTACTAGAGGGGGAAGAATTTTAACAATTTTAACAACATAATTGCAAGGTGTACGTTTTAGTGCTGTAGCAAAGGAGTGTCCGTATATAATATAATAACAGTAAAGTAATAGAATGAAATGAGGGCGGATGAGCTTGTTTTGATAGAAAATTCCAATGGTAGGGATACATCAAGGAGTAGAAGAATCTGACTGACTGAAATTTTTTTTATTGTCGTCGCGAATGTATTTTGGATGGGGACTTTTGGCTATTAGAGTTGCCATTAGGCATGTAAACTGGTCTATTGTTGATAAGTTGAATTGAACGAGAATGGAATGTCGTTGTTGGAAATATATCTCGAATCTAGTGACATGCATTAGGTCGGCGTTTATGGGCTGATAGGAGCAGCGTTTAAATAGTTGGAGAGTGGGGATGGGGTTACGTGATTGTCTGTTGACTTTTTTAATGGGGACAAGTGGTATGGGAGTTAAATTAAAATTGTAATGAATGTGTTATCATTGGGTTTTTGTATCAAGTTGAGGTTGCGACGACGACGACTGCGAGTGTCCTGTGTGGCTATGTAAGGACGTGGTAAATTCAAAGGTTTTGATCAAGACCGGTTTTGGTCGCACAAGAAGACGAAAAAGAAGAAGAAGAAGAATTGGTCGTCGGGAGATAGTCTTGAAACTAAACGAGTAAACGAGTCAGCCTTGAAGACAAGTTGGCGGGACATGTCCATGCACATGTTGTTGTATTGTTGAGATTTTGATTGTAGAAGAATAGAAGAGAATCTACGTGTATGTACATGCATTTAAAAGCGTTGAGGAGGAAGAAGAAGAAGAGTCGGAGTTGATGGTTACTGGTGTAGAATTTTAACGTGCTATTGTTATGGAAGACTGGCTCAACAACCGAGTCCTTCCTCATGATCTTTCCACCTGTTTTTTCACCTTCCAAGATTCTTATTCTGTTGATCATCATCATCCTTCGTTTGCCTTCTTGTCCTCTCTCTAAACCTTTGTCCTTTTTTGCTGGAAATGCAACGGCAACAACAACGTATATTTCTGATCATGTGACCGACTCAACCAACTTTGGAAGAAGGAGAAACATTTTAAAAACGTAATCTTCTGGTTAAATCATATAAGAATGTTGTTGAAATGGTCAGGTGTGATGAGAGGTAGTTCCAAGAGCTATTAATTTACAGGGAATTTTTTGAACCAAACTTGACTTGAGTTAAAGCCATTTTTGTTGTAAAATGTTAATGAAAAGAAACCGGCTGGATGAAGATGAGCTAAAGAAATATAGCGAAAAGTTTTTGGAAGGTGAAACTGGTGAAATTCTTGGAATTTTATTGTTACGACTCGCTCAGACAAACTGACTGACGGGAATTTTATAACGTGTTGTAAAAATTTGAAAAGCTTATGACAGCCATAAGAAACAAGGAGCGTATTTGTTGGAACAAGAGCAACGATAAGGATTAGCTGTTAGTTGTAATAATAAAAATGTTGGATGTTTACAAGAAAATAAATGTGGGGGTGGAATCGGGTCAGTACGAGAAATTGTGAACCTTTTACTATAGTTTTTGTTTACCTTAAATTTGTGATATAACAAGATGGGCACTTTTCACACAGGTATATAAAGATTAGGGCGGACTTGAAAGATTTATGACTTGCCTGTATCTTCCTCAACACCTTTTGCGTGAGCCCTGACTTTTGGGAAATGAGCCAGGATATATTATGGCGGGCTAGTGGGAGAAAATATAAAAGTTTTTGGGTTGTTTCAGCCGTCAATCAGAATTTGCACGGGGAGAAAATAATAAAGTTGGCCGATATTCTTGATCCTGAAAATGATGGATGAGGCTGCGAGACAGGTGCATAAGATGCACTTTTTGCCATTTTGCGAATTTATATTGATTAAATGCAAATGATATGCCATAACTTGTTCTTCTCTCTTTTTCAGATGGTACAAGCAATCCAAGTTTTACGATTTCACTTGTTAGAGCTAGAAAAGGTGAGTATGGAGCTTTTGAATATATATTTTTGTGAACAGGAAAAAGAGGGCGCGCGTTTATAAAAATATAAAAGTTGCAATTCGCGCCGCATGGGATCGCGCGCGCTGCAGGAGTTTGTGACTGACTGGTGAGCCTGACTTGTTTTGTCGGTGGATGAAATTGAATATATATTATTGAGTGAGGTCGTTCTTATTTTAAGCTCTACAAAATTTAAAAGTGTATAACCGGAAAGTGAATATAACGTTTGATTTGAGATGACTTTGTATTACACTGTTCACATTGTGAACGCCCACTTACCGCCGGCTTTTGAAATCTGTTTTATGGATCGAAAGCTGGCTGGCAGGCCGGCAAACGTAAAAGAGCAAAGTATGGAATAGAATTATGATTATGATGAAGAGAAGGACCAAGACCATGATTCCTTTTGTGATGTTTTTGCCCAAGTTTTTTAAGACTTGCAAGAGGCAAGAAGAGAAGAAGAAGGATTTGATGGAACGAGATGGACGTGTGTCGGCAAAGAAAGGACGTTAAAAAGAAGAGCGTGTTCTGTATATGGGCGAGGATTAAATGACTCGGTAAAAATTCTTCAACACTGGAACATCCACCGGTGTTTCGTCATGGAAAAAGAGGCGGAACAATATAATGTAACATGAGTTTTATGAAATGGAAACAACAATGTTCAACAACTTTAGTTTCTCCGATGATCTTGTGCCGAAACTTCAGCTGACAGTTTGACCTCAGTTGGATGAAGATGAAATTTTGATGGACCTGAAGGAGAATTAAGAAACGTTTTTGATGGACTCTCGTCAATGTTTACGTTTACATGCACAAAACACATGTTTTGGAAATGTTTTAAGGCAAGAGGAAGATGAGCTTGAATTATTCCTCGAGGCTGGGACACATTATTTTAGTGAGGCTTTGGAATTCCAAGTTTCCAGGCAATTCTCGTTAGGACGATTTTAAGTATATCAACAGGAAGACAGCTTTCTTGTTCCTAGTATAGGAAAATAGTATAGGTTTGAAAGGGTTGATTGTTGAGGCTCAGATGGTATTTACTGATTGTGTTGAATTAATCTGATGAGCACAGAGATGAAATGTCCGGTATGTTAGTTATTCCGAGGAATTTTGTGAGAATCGTCGAATAGTATCTGAAACCTTCGGTCTGCGCATGCGCAGTGGATTCGGAGAAAGCCTTCCGAAGGAAGGAGTGCATAAGTGCGTATGTTTTAACCCTTGTGTCTCTCTCTTCGCCCACCCATCAAAAGCGGGCGGATGATTGAAAGCCAGCAAGAAAAATAGTACAAGTTGTAGACGAAGCGTATAGAAATTGAAGAGATGCAGTTGGCATGTCAGATGCAGCCCTAGGATTGATGATGATAGGAGAAGAAGGCGGGATGACTGCGCCGGGCCTTGCTTCAATGAACATTGATAGAAATGGCAAGCGAGAGAGATTCTAGATTTTCTAGAAGCCCGACGTTCCAGAACTGTTTGTTCTGGCGATGGCGACGAGGAGCGCCTCTCTGATTACTATTTATCCATCCGTTACGAAAAGGTAATTAAGTCTGGACGAAATGGCTGTGGAGAAGAATCTACATGCTGATAAGTAAGAGAGAGAAAGTATAGGAGAGGAGAAGAGGGGAAAGTTGAAGCTCGAGCTCAACTACAAGACGAAGAAGAAGAAGAAGGCGGAAATTGTGATCTTGATTAAAACTATTAATCACTCGGATAGGTAATAACTGCCAGCCTTTGGAGCTTTTTGGAGGCAGCCAGAAGACTGACTAGGGACAGAGAAGCTAATGACGAAAGTCAACAAGGTTTTTCAGGTCCCCGTTTACTTGTCCAAGGTCTGGGGGTAGAAGGTTGAATGAATTTTTTTTTGCAATATCATGCCGTATTGAAGCCTGAAGAAGATATTAAACAAGTAGAATTTTAAAATGCGACCTGTCAATCAGCCGAAGCCGCAAAATGTAAACTGTGGCGAGTGCATGGTGTTGGCATTGTTGTTTGAGGTTTTTAAGCTCCGGCTGATGACTGTTATTGTAAAAATTTAACCCTTTGGTGGTGAATGGTGTTTAATGGGACTTGAAAATGTTTTATTGTAAGGGGAAGGCCTGGATGGTGTAATCCCGGAAAAGCTGTTTGGATAAGAGAAGATGATGAATAAGTGTGGAGAAGAGTTTGTGGATATTATTATTGGGAGGAGAAGCGGAATGATTGACAAGTGGAATATAGGGAATATAATACAAGCAAGAGAAGCACAAACATTGTAATGCGAAATGAGTAAACGAGCAGGAGCCGTCCGTTTTGTTCAAGGTGTCAGTCTTTATTTCGGTTGAATGAAGTAATAGGATGTGATGGCAAGAAAGAAAGCGTGCGTATATCTGCTGGAACTTGAACTTGATTGGAACTGGTCTTCGCCCAGACAGTTGACAAACATAAATGTAGAAGAGAGTCGGTCGGGTGTGAAATGGTAATGCATTGATTACACAATTTAAGTGTCATTCGACGCAGATTATATTCTATGCGACGTACAACATTATGTTGACATGTGTACTCAGAGACGGACGAGACTTGTAGACTTGTCAGTCAGAAGAGACAGAAAGTGCATGTCAATTGTCGGGCTGATTATCTAGTTGACATGTCAAAGGATGCTGAAATTGACGTGGTTGGTGGCGAATTGAATCGAGTTTAAGTTCTGGGGTGGTCAGTCACAAGTATTCGAGCGCCAAATTTAAATTTTGTTGAAGAAGAATTTTGGATGTAAACTGTTTTTGTTTTTTAGGTACACGAACTTTGCGACAACTTTTGCCACCGCTACATTAGTTGTCTCAAGGGGAAGATGCCGATCGACCTTGTAATCGACGAGCGGGACGGTACCAAACCGCCCTCCGAACTGGGCCACACTGGCAACGGCGACGCTTCCCGCTCACTGGATTCCGCCTCTCACACGGACGGCGCGAGTACGCCTGATGTGGTAAGACTCAAATGCCGTTTTGCAACATTTTTGTAATTTTAAGCCATCGCTCACAGATAAATCAGGAGCAATCAAGATTCAGCAGGCAACATCTAACATTTTACCGAGCTTCAAATTCACAAGAAACAAACGCCAGATGGCTAATGTAAACCTCGACAAAAACCTGAATACAAATTTTTACATGGCATTATTACAAGCCTGTAAAATGGTTGATGATAAGGAAATGAGTTTTAACCGTTGTGGATTTTTTGAAAAGGGTTCCTCAGAACATTGTCTTTGATTCAAGCAAGGATATCTGGGCAAGGTTTGATGAAATGATTATGGAATCCAATAAAGCACACCTCCGCCTCTCGGTTATTACGAGGAGGTGCGAGTTTTATGATGAGAGGCATTGTAGAGACTATAATGGAAATTGTGGCTGTTTCGTGGCGGCGAGGCGGCCGTGGATATAGCGTGACCTATGATTGCATCCAAAGAACTGTAAGACTGAGAAATGACCGTCTCAATGCTATTTGATACCACATTTTGACTACAGACCACATGGAGAAATGACACCCCGTGCAGCAGCAAGCGGCATTTGATATGATAGTTTTGCTGTACTTCGCTTTGGTTAGAGCGGCTCCGATCCACCAAGTGGACTATGTCATGCAATAAGGGAACTTGATCGGATATACTTTTCTGTTTGCACGCCATTTCATGATCATGCTTCATTATCATGCTTGTAGCCTTTCAAATAATATAATGTTATACGGCGGGAGAATTGCTTGAATATATTCGCCCCAAGGTGTGCGTCGATGCTCGATAATGGGTTTTGGCCAAAGCGTGGGCTGACTACGTCCAAGAGTCGGTTGCGGCTTTGCTTACATGAAATGTATTCAGCTGAATAGGATATTCAAAAGGCTGTTGTTGTAACTGGATACAAAGTTGGAGTTGGCTGGCGGATTGAGTATCTTAAAATTTTGTGGGTTTGGGGGCACACGAACTGAAGGATACGAGAAATTACATTTAATGCAAGCAAACTCTCGTTTGTGGTTTAGGTTTCTTATATAGAATTCATCGATAGCCTGGATGAATGAGTTTGATCAGCTGTGATTTCAAAAGGGTTTTGTTTGACAGGTGTGCCAAGAGCAATTAGTAATCAAGACATCCCGGAATTTAGTTGATTTGAGAGTTGATTGGAATGAGGTGGTGAAGTGTAAAAGTTTGCAATTTCTTGCAAAAAATATACAAGTTTACAAGTACACTAAAGACACTTTGATGAATGAGGCTCCTGGTTGACCTTACGGCATTTCGCCCCGTGTCAAACGACAAGTGTCTATACATTGTCAGCTTTGGGCAGGAACAGATTGATGACTCAAGTCGGATTATATCAAGAGAGAAAATACAAAAGTGAGAGGGAGGCAAGGGTGGCCCGTTTGTAATTACATGTTTTCTTTTCTCCCTTTGTGTTCCTTCTTGTTCTTTTTCAGATTTTTGTATTGCAGCTGGAATGGCTTTGGGGAAGAAGTTTAGTTACAGGAATCAGAGGAGCCAAATAAGCTTTACACAGAAACAGTTGTTCTGGAATAGTGAAGCCGGCTTTAAATACCGAGATTACGATCCTGCACATGTGTCCCTTTTTCTCTGACTGACTGAGCCTTGGGGTAGATGCGAAATTATAGAAATTCCAGGACGACAATTAGACTTCTCACAGACAATAGACCAAAGAGTAGCACTTGCAAGAGTTGAGACGAGCAGTTAATTTCTGCTAGTGTCATAAAGGGGGAGATTTTAGTGGCTGTTTTTGAGTGTCTCTGTTTGCAAATTGCCATTAGGTGGAGAAGGTCCATTGGGTTTTTATTATGGATCCCTGTGCGAAAATTAGATAGCAAAGAAAGAGAGGTGGGAAACACTAGTAGAAGTGGGTTTCGTTACACGTTTTAGTAATGGTAGATTCGGTCAAGTGACACTTTGTTGTTGGCTGGTTGAAAGAGTAATTTCTGTTGGGGGCTGTTATTATGGGAAATGTGGCGGAATGGACTTTGAGAAGGCATCCATCCGGGAGCAATCGCCTTGTTTGTAATGGTTACCTGGATGTAATTGAAGCTTGTCCGCGTCGAATCATGATGGCTTTTAGCTCGGCTAATGGTCCGGCAATCGGTTGTTGGTCAGAGGCTCTCCGAAATGGGTGGGGAGGCTTCGTCTGCTCTGGTAGTAGTACAACAGGGAGTCGTTGTGGAATCCGGGGATTTTCTCCTTTTATTGCCTCTTAGCTAACAATAAAATGATACGGCGAGTAGAGCACACAACCGGACTTGATGGTCCACCTTGGGGCTTTTTACGACCGTTTGCAGGGGTTGTGGGGCTGTTTGGGGATACGAGTTTTACGATGAGACGGGACCTTGTTTTGTGGTTTTGAGATTCTGAAATGACATGAGAGAGAGAACACTTGGATTGAGTGACAGGATGGAATTTGGCGAATTTCTTGGCGAAATGAAGGCAGGAATTAAGCGAGTTGAACAAGAAGCTCCTGTTGAAAAGTGACATTTAGTGACAGGAGGATAAGGTGTGCATAATGTATCGAGGAGTGTATGTGTGGTTGAAATATAATTTGAGCTTTCTTATGTATAAGTAGACGAGAGTAGGAGTAGGAAAGAGAGGAATTAATATTAAATGAAGAGGGGTGTCAATCAGAAGAAGAAGAAGAGAAGTGGAAGAAGAATATTTTATAGAGCTCTAGCTACTACTGTAGGTAGAATTGAATGACAGTTGGTACCGGAGAAAGTATTTGGGATGGCGGGGGATTTAAATATTCAAGAGCTGAAACGTAGGAGGAAAAGTTAAATATGGATTGGGACGAGCGTGTGCGGTAATGTGATTATTTTTCCTGAAATTATCAGACAGACAGGCTACTCAAGTAGAGCTCGAGTGGCTCGAAACGAGCTAGCAAAATTGACAGTTTGCGGATACATTTTTAATACAACTTGTTTCCTGAATGGAATGGTGGAATCCGAATAAACGGAAATGAAACGAGAGAATGCATGTCCAGTCGGAAATGGATTCCTGTTCGAGTTTTGTGGACTATGGTTTTGCAATAATGGCGATTCGAGGATGATATGGTGAAATGGCTTTTGGAATATTTGTGACAAGATACGGACGGACATGAAATGTCCGGTCCATGTCGTAAATGAACCGTGGAAAAAGGCGACCGGGTGACTGATAAGATTCGGGATTTTTTCCTGTTGGCATCAGTATCGAAGGCGGAGAGAAGCTGGATTTTGATTAGAGCCAAAAGTTTGTTGCTAATGTTCGGGGAGGGAGAGGATAAAAAACATGGAGTAAATAGTATAGGGGGCGCAGCAGGAGCAAAGTATTCAACTTTGGTATTGATTGGACCGAAAAAGATTGATAAGTCCCTTGACCGGAACGCTATTTCATTTTAATGGCACTCTTCATGTCGGAGAGTGGTTCGAGAATAAGGCAAAAGATTTGCTCCAGACTCGTCGACCAGAGATTCCATTAGATTGTTTCTCCCCGTAATGGAATCGGGACCAGAGTCAAGTCAGATTCAGACAGATTTCGGAGGCTCGGTCAGCTTAGGGCACTAAAGTCGCCGAAAAGTGTTGAAGCTTGCGGGTATATTTGGGCTTGAGACGACGGGCGGGAAATGGAACAGGGACATTTCGATCCATTTAACTTTAGCTAATAGGTTTGATAGAGGAAGAGTCTAAGAAGAAGTTCCCGGGTTTTTTCCACAGGCATTTTGCACACATGAGAGGCTTTGACTCACAAAGAGTCCTGTTGTTGCTAATTAAATTTGTCGCAATGATTTATGGATGTGGATCAGCAGTCGACAGAAACTCGAAACATTCATGGAAATATCTCAAGGGGAGAAGAAGAACAAGGTTTGTAATGGCTCCACGCTTAATTCCAGCTTGTAACGCTTTTGGTTAATGGGGAATAAAAAGGAAAAGTGGTTGTAGTTGGAGATGATGGGCCGGGACAGGTGAGAAGGGAAGAAAAATCCAAAGACTGACTGGGAAAGAAATGCGTTGAAAAACAACAAGTGGGTCTCTGCCATTAAACATTCGGTGATGCAATCGAGTCGGTAATTGGTGTCCGTCAGACTGAATGAGAGCTGTTTGATGGGATGTGATGGAATTTGTGGGGGAAACAACCAAGA
>JAQGBJ010001793.1:0-20469 GCA_034698345.1 Sphaeridia pumilis
GATTGTCGACATAGAGTAAAAACGACCAAAGCAACAATCTGGCAATTCATAGTGGGTATGTATAAATGCGGCGATATAAATCTGTCAGGATTGCATAATTCATGCTCATACTTGATATGGTACATTCTGCCACGGTAGAAAATTCGTTTTTGAGCTGCGGTACGCGAATTTGGCCGAATGTATGGCAACAGCAATAGAATGTGTAAACTTTGTCGCGAAATTTTTTTTATGAATTTAGAAGTTCTACAACTAATGTGAACATCAATCATCAGTTGCTTCGCTACTTAATTTCAAGCGTCACCAATTTCGCTCGAACTTGTCGCAGAACAAAACATGCCATCTGCCGCAGACGGAAAAGCACTGCTTGAGTTTGCCGAATATAAAGTACACAAGTTGCCAGCTTCAGGTTAATCCTTGAACACGATTACGACACTGCTATGGCTCCCCATCACCTTCGAAATTTTTTTTCAGCCATCGCCATCGCTGCGCTCTGTTCCATGCAGTTGAGCGTCAGTGCTTTGACTTGGCAAACTTACACTTTGTCTGCCCCTGGAAAGTTCATCAGATACAGGACTCCCGAATACCCCGAAGCCTATAGCGAAGGTCACGAAAGCGGTCTTCGAGTCATCTCTCCACCCGGATCCAGGATCAACATTTTCTGCAATGACTTTGACGTTGAAGAAACACGATGGTGTACCAAGGACCTCATGAAGCTGGGATTCAATGGAGAAACAGAAACTGAAATGCGACCTGGTGGCTGGTGTGGATCTGGAAAACTGAACGAGTACTCAAACGGCAACAATTTGACTGTTGTCTTCTTCAGTGGACGAAGGGTCAATCGCAAAGGAAAGTTCAGATGGTCTTGTGATATAACTGCCATCAGACCTTCGGATGTCAAATCAAATTACGACCGCAGCGCCATCCAGTCGTCAATAGGATAAGTTTGAAAAACTATAATATTGTCACTCCTTAAACTGTCCCTCTTCAAACTGTTCATGCCACGATTACTGTAAATTGTATAATTTTTTGAGTTCTTGCAACAAATTGCTAAATTTAAATTCTTGAATACAACATAGATGATGTTGTAACATATTCCAAGTTTCTGATTGTCACGATTCATGATGGTAAATTATGATATCGTCACATTAGGGCTGTTATACCCAGAAAAAAGTATAATAAACGTAATTGCTTGTCATCAGAAAAGTTTTTTAATATTCCTTGTTCAAAAAGTTTAACGTTGTTGATTGCACCAAAAAAGACTGCTCAGCGACTTTTTCTTCCTGAAAAAAATCTCTTCTGCGATTCTGGTTCCTTTTCTTTGCCATCTCTGAAGAATCTGATTCTTACAAAAGTTGGTGTAAAACCGCAAAATGGCAGGAACATTGTTCCCTCACTCATTCAGCACTTTTAAAAATTACCACAATTTTTCGGACCTGCCGACTTTGCTCAATTCACTACAAATTGTTTTTCAAAAGTTTTTGAAGACTTGACTCTTTATCATCAAGCAAAGTAATGAACGAAAACTTTCTTAACTCGAGCGTCCAGAGTCCAGAGCTGTTAATTGCCAATTTGTCGTGCCTTCAGTCAGAGGACAAAGATTCAGATATTTTTAAACACGCAATTTTTATTAGCTTCCAGCTTTCTCAAGTGAACCTACCTGTTTCATTAATAAGTTTACATGGAAATGGCGGGTCAATCAAAGGTACCAAGACAAAAACAACATATTTCACATTTCGATTTTCCCATGATTTAAGTTCACTGATGATTTACAGCCATAAATATATACATGAAATTTTACCTAGTTCGAATTTTGCAGGTGCGAGCTTCACAGTATCAAAAAAGTATATTTTGCTCTCAAAGCAAATTTTGCAAGCATAAGACGAAAATGTGAATTCTGGAGATGAATATCTTTTCAACTTTTCCCACACATTTCCCTTTGGGCAAATTGTCCTTGTCGAAGGATGTGAATTGTAGAAGGACGAGACAAATTTATCATGTGTAGCTGTCATGACAAGAACGCTTTTTGGTTCCTTTACACCTTTCTCGTTATCGCTCCTCAATGGACGTTTCCTGACCTGGAAAAGTTTCCCGCCAAAGTCAAAACGCTGTGAAACATGTCGAGAAAGGTACAAGGAAAAGGTTGAAAGTTTTTGAACCGAAGGACACGCTATAAATCATTACAAGAAAAGTTGTTCATGCATTAAAAACACGAATTTCAGCTGCAAGGCTTTTGGTTCGGTTGGCTCTGGCGAAATTCAAAATGTGATATCCGGTTTCAAGACTAGAAAAATTGCGTTTCAAATAGGATGAAATATTTCTTAAGTTTTTGAAGGTTTTCAAGGGGTTTCTACAAATTGCATTATGAAACTAGTAATTATGAAAGGATTTCCTTGTTTATCTCACATCAATATTATCTACAATTCATCAAAATTACACGTGTTCATTTGTGCTTTGGTGTATGAGCAAAACACATGTCAATCCTGATGAACTTGAAGGACAGAAATCATGTAATCGAAATGATGATGATCATCAGCTGGCGAAGGAACCGCAATCCTGGAATTGCTCTTCGGGGCGAAAATAATCCGTTCCGCGTGTGAATCCCACTCCTCATCCAATTCACGGCTGACATTGATAAAGTGACTGCAGCACACGTAAGGCTTTTCGCCTGTGTGGCCTTCCCTCCCGTATAAATACACATTTGAACGCTTCTCAGCTTGTGGTAGTGTAAACACCAAAACGAGTACTAGAAAAAGTACCTGGCGAAACTTCGACCTTGCGAATTTCATTGCCATTTTCTGATTCTCGGTTTGAAACTACCTGTATTGGGGAATTTGCTAGCTTGTTTTGTAATTTCCAATGAATAACGAGCCTGCGGGTTTTTGATGATTATTGCCTTGTGTGACTTTACAGCGGGAATTACATCCACCGAAGAGCAAAAGCCATTTCCTTTTTGATTCGACAGAGTGTGAGTGCAATTTCCGACTGTTTTTGCCTCCTGTCCCATTTACTCAATCGATCAAATTCAGCTTGCTTTTATATAGCAATGCAATGTATAAAAGAGAGGAATTTCGAGGAACTGTGTGACATGACACAACATGAACGGTGTCATGACGATGATGATGACAGAAAATGAATGAGTTAAAGTCTTTGCACGTGTCGACGGTCACGAACGAAAGAAACGAGAAAGGAGGAATCTTGACACAATCTCGACAGTTGGGGAAATAAAAGGAAAACAATCGAAATTACAACGGTTTAGCAGAATTACATCAAGAGACGTCGGAGAGAGAGAGAGGAAATACCAAAAGATGGAATAATAACGAAAACAAACGTTAATAACGTTTCATATTGGAAGACAACTTGTTTTTGGAGTTGACGGAAGCCAGGATCCTTGCATGGTGACAGGGAAGAAAGTCGTCGATTTTGTGTTCTTGGAAGAAGTTCCATTAGTAGCTCCTCAGACGTAACTCGGAACAAGAAAAGTTAATTGCACCGCAGTGAGTTGTTATATGAAGCTTCTTTGGGATATACGCTGGAGGCTTGTTTTCGTTTCCGACTGGTTTCTGGAGGTTCATAATAGAAAAGACTTGGGGAAAAGTAAACAAACACACATAAAGTACCGAGTGTATAAGGAAAAAGAAGGAAGGAAACCAATATTGCTCGGGTGCATTTAGTTTCTATAAGATGAAACACCAAAAGTAAGGGAATGCGTGTAGAAATAGGAAACACACAGGCGAAAAGACGTCAAGAATTAATTAGAGTTGCGCGTCGTCAATGAGACCATTCAGATGAGTCGATTTACGCCAATGCGGCTCCCGCCCAAATTAAAAGAGCCAACTTTCGGTTCCTTCTTCGCTATGTATGGTTTTTTACGTAGATTACAAAAAGTCTTATTTTTGGGATTAGATTTGTGGATTTGATAAGATGATGGTTTTTCTTTGGTCCTCCAAGTCGAGTGCTGACCGCTGACCGTCTGCTGTATGTACACATTTTTGTAAGGTTAAGTAAAGAAGTTGGTGTAATTTCCGTAAAAGTCAACAACAGCATGCGTAAACACCGGATGTATCGAAAAGGCATCATCATCATCGATTCCGACCGACTCAAGTAAGCTGGACCGGAAACGGAAAAATGTCCAAGAGGCAGCCAAGTAGCTAATAAGTACATGTGTGCGTAAAAGGAATGGAAGCGTGAAAGCTTGGGTTTCAAATGTAGTAGGAAAAGCTGGCCAATTTACCGTATGCACAGTGTAAACAGTAGAAGCGTCTATTGAGTTCAGTGGTATCAGTTCCGCCTCGTGGAATTAACTTTGATCGGGGAAATGAGCTGGAGAAATGCAAAAAGCAGAAGGTTTTCATGGGATGAAAGAGGCCGCTGCGGGGCTGCCTCTGGTTACAAGTGGGTAAGTGGTGAATATAGCTCCAAGTCTGTTTACGCACCAGAGGGCGCAGCGAGCGCACTTGAGGGCCAGCGGAGGCGGTGTGAATTTTGAATGAACGTTGTTATTGCGTTTAGGCGTCTAACTATGGAATATCTCACATTTAGCGGGCTGTCAAAATTTCGAAACTTCAGGCCTAGGATACAAAGTGGTATTTAGAGCAGTGTTGTAACAGGAGTTTTGGCGGGAGAAGGTGAAAGTATAAGCTGTATTGGGAAATTGAGAATACTGAATTATACTGTAGTAGAGAAGAAGGCTCTTCACTCTTGCTTTTGACATTGCCGATTCTTGTGCTGTTGTCATAATCATAAAGCTATTCTTAGAAGGGCCGGAAAGTGTGCTATTTTCTATAGGCTTTCACCTTTTTGTTAAAGGTGAAGAAGAAGTTTGTGAAGGACGTCGGCAACAAGGATGGTGAAGAATCGATGTATACTTTTCCGGCTGTCTGTCAATATCCGTCGGTCGTGTATATAATCCGCGAGTTGTTCTTGAGAGGGGTAAATAAAAAAGCCTTTATGGCAACAATATGTTACCGAAAGAAAAGTGGTACGTCGCTGCTGCATTCAAGCTTGTGAATTGTACACACAAAACTAACCTACAAGACAAGTATGAGGCGAATAAATATACACCTGAAAAACTGGAGAATATTCCAATTTTTTCTGACATAAAGGTTTTGTGGCATTAAACATGGATAGAGGAGAAAAATATTATAGTGCTTTCACCGCCTACATGTTGGTATTCCGCTTGGCTATGGTCCTTAATAATGTATGGATTTAAGATGCTTTTGTTGTATTTTTATATTGGCATGTGTTGTGTGTACCTGTTCTTTGGCAATAGTCGATTTTTATTGGGTCTTTGATATATATACGTGGGTTGGGGAGAATGTGAGAAAAAATATTCTAGCTTGCTTAAGGCTGTATAGTAGAAAAGCTAGAATATTTCTGGTGAATTCTGGCGGTTAAATGGTCGGCTGGAGAAGAATGCATGGGATGGTCAATAAAATTCCAGGATTATTTATGTTGCCGAGGCATGCATTGCATTGGCTAGACGCTGCGTTGAAGTAACTGGAAGTTTATGGCTGTTGGAATCCGGCGATGATTGTATAACTTAAGTTGCGACCTGCTGATGTTGATGGCTACAACAGGTAAGGGAAAAAAGTGAAAAAAGTTGATTGAAATTTGGCGCGCTTGAATGGAATACACAAGTCAAGACAATATTCCGTTGCATAAGGTTAACATTGTAAATAGCTACAACGTTGAGCTATCAGCTGTGTTGGTGGGTGAGTGTTTCGCTTTGGCAGCGTCGCTGCTGCTTATAAGCGCTTGCAGCGTTTGTTTGCTTGGGTGACGCTGGCTGACTCGGTTCCCTCGTATGCGTTTACATTGTGGGAGATAGGGAAAGCCGAAGCAGTTGAGATCTGGCTTTGGTGGGGTGAAGAGGTTGATTTGCTGGCTCTAGGAAACGTTGTAAGATTTTTGCTATAGTGCCGATAGCGAGAATGGTACTTCCATAAGCTGAAGCCAAAAAAAAAGTGGGCCTCCAAAACTATTCGAATGAGTACCCCTGGCCAAGGATGCGATGTCTGATTTCGACGAAGCTCAGCAGGACTATGGTGTCACCCCCGGCGCAGCAGATGTCGCCTCGGATGCAGACCTTTTCGGTGACTCCTCCTCCTCAGTGCTCTGTGACCTCGGGAACTGCATCACATCGTCTGGTTCCGATTCCAGTTCAACAAGTCCACTTTTCGCGGCCGCCGCTGACTTTCTGAGCGATGGTTTTTTCGAAGCAGGGGCTGCTGGAGGAAGCAGTCCGTCGCCTGGAACTTTTTTGGCGGAGGACTTTTTAAAGTCCATTAACGGAACGATGAGTTTGGGTGGGGACGAAGAGGCGATGGATGGAGGCGTGGGAAATATGACGTCTTGGATTTTGGCAATAACGTTGAGCCTGCTGGTTGTCGTGACGATAGTGGGAAATGTGCTAGTGTGTTTAGCAGTAATTTTGGTTCGGAAGCTTCGCAAGCCGCAAAATTACTTGTTGGTTAGTTTGGCAATGGCGGATTTGTTTGTTGCGCTGTTTGTGATGCCGTTTGGGATTGTGGTCGAGTTTAATGAAACCGTTTGGCCGCTCAACAAGGGACTGTGTGATCTTTGGGTTTCAGGTGAGTTTTCATCAAATATTCAGTAAGTTATAGAACTTTGATTCAGAATCGGACCAATTCAGCATTTTGTAAGCTAGCAATCAGCAGAATTTCTGTTAGATTCCTAGAAATTATAGATTCTGCAAAAATACTTGCACTTGATATTTTTCTTTAATATCTCAAATACCTTGTTAACAGCCTTATGAGATGGTTCACATGTTTTCGGCCGAGTTGTTTGCCATTTTTTCCCTCTGTGTTTACTCAGTGTATATGGACTGGTGTCAAAATTGGTTCACCGTATGGGCATTTGTTGTTGTTGTAGTTGTTGGCAGGCAAGTTTTTAATGCATCAGCAATGAGAGTGGAGGAAATATTTTTGCAAACTTGAGTGGCTGTCTGGTGTGTGTGTGTGTGAATATTGTGTGAAGCGGATGAGATTGCAAGTGTGGGATCGATGGATGGATGGGAATGCAAAAGCGTCAGAGATTGATCACCCGCCATATGTCTGCAGATTATAGCTTCTTCACACATCCGAGTCACTCGTAGACTCGCTGTAAAATCGCCATTGTCATGAATGTGTAAATTGAGTTTATCCACTTTTTGACACGTGGGCAAAAATTTAAATTTCGCGCTGTAAAATGGGTGTTGCCGCAAGGGGGCGCTACTTGTTAATGAAAATGTCCTAACATCACTAGCCAAGAGCATGGTTGGGGAAGGAGGAGCAGCGCAAGAATAGAACAGTCAATAATAACAGCGCCATTGAAAAAAATAAGGCCATCGAGTAGTAGCGAAGCGGGTCGATGTGTCGATGGCGGGCGAAGGTGTTAATGTGCGTTTTATCGATCAAACGTGATGAGGTATTGTGAAGTTGTCAGTTGGTGGTGACTGGTGGCTTGTTGAATGGACGTTGACTGGGTTGAGTGTGAGAAATAAGGCTCAAGTTTCGGAATAATAATAGGAGAAGAGCGTTGGCTAGAAAAAGCTACAAGAAATTGAGGCGACAAGAAAATTGGAAATGTTTGAGAAAATTCGCAAATTACGACAGGTGTGCTGGTACTTGAGAAATATATAATTGAGCTTAATTATTTTAAGTTGAATAAATCTATTAAGACGAACTAAAAGGAAAGAGGGCGCCACAAGCAAAGTCGCTTACGGAAGTCACCTGAAAACACTTTTGGATTTTGGAAATGCTTTTAGTTTTTGTTCAAGCGGCTTCCCACGTAAATTCTGTCGATAGTAACAATAAAACGTGTTTCAAAAAAACTTGTTGTACATACTTTCGGCTTGTGAAAGTTTTTATTATCGAGTTATTTTTCCGGCTCGAGGGCAGCGAAAGCGTAGGTGTGAAATATAAATCCAGTCAATCTTTTTTGTGAGTAGACGATGTATGCAGAAATTGGAGATGGATTTGAGAAAGAATGTTGGGAAATAATGCGATTTGAAGAATGGCTGGAGGCGGGCGATTTTTTTGAAGAATCTCCCGCCAAAATACCATACATAACAAAGCCCTTGCGACTTTCCGGTCGAAATTTTTGTGCCCTGATGCGCGCTGGAGAGATTCCCTTGACAGCAAATTATGTCCGGATGAAGGAGGTCGGAAGTGAGACAGTGGAACTGAAGCTCATGTTGAGTAACTAAGGTTGTGACGTGTGGGCTTGGAGAAGGAATACTTACAAGAAAATGGCCGACTTTAGTAGCCTGTGGCTCGCCTTCTCCATTTATCTTGTAGACACTTGTTTTTTGGAAAAACTTGTAAAAGTTTGGGCGGCCGCGCGGCGGGAATGTCGCTGGGGACAAGTGTTATTTTTGATATCTTTCCATAGTTTCCGGCCTTGTTAAAAACCGTTTTTTCTTCCCAACAAGTTTTCCAAGAAAAACATGTTATTATTTGCTCCAGCGCGTTTCTGCTGGTGGTTGGAAAGGGCGACTTTTTTGGAGAAAAAGACAAAGTTTTTCTTGTGTTGTTTGTGCGGTTTGTAGTTGTTGGAAGGTCGAAAAAGCATTGGTTTCTTATGTGTTTGTCTCCAACTGGTTGGTGTACACGTGACAATTTTTGGTGCGAAAATGTTAGTCGTGAAATACAGAAATACGTATGTTCTCAAGGAAAGCTCAAGTTTTGTCAACAATGGAGTGGCTCTGGGGGAAGAAGAAAAAGTTGGAGAAAGTTTCAAGAAGGAGCAACAAAACTTTTTTTAAAATTTCTCGAACCGGATCTGTCTGTTTTTCTGGAAGAATACCGGTGGGAATTTGTGGAAATTTGAAAAGGCCGCCAATTTGACTTGAGTGGAAATGAAGATTCTAGGCACGTGCGCCCTCTGGATTTTGGGTTTAATTGCTGCTGTTAACAAGCACGACTGGTGTTGGCGGGTCCCAGGAGGTTAGTGTTTGGGATGCAGAACCAGATTTCGGGTGATGACATTTGACCCTCGGGAGGCATGGAAATTGAGGCGTGGCATAGTAAATGTGACCTTTGACCTACGGCTTACTTCCGGTATGTTTTGATATAAACCAGCAGCGTCATATACAAACACTTGAGCGCTTCAGGGATGGGGAAAGCGGGTGTGAAAAAACATGCGAAATCATTCAAGTCCTCGCTTAAGCGCTATCATCGACTGGATGACATGGTTGACAGCTGATTCACAGACTGTCCATGAAACTGATGAGGTTGAAATATTTAATACACTTGTCCATGCACTTTGATATAGTGAAAAAACTGATAGAAGAGCAGGCAAACGCTGCTAAATAATTGTTTATCCAAGATAAGAGGAAAATATATCTTTATCTTGGTTGAATATGTGATAATAAAGTTGCGTTGGCTCTTTTGGACGAGCAAGCAAATGGCCATGTGTTTCGTGTGAAGACTTGGTTTCAATCATATAGCGAGATCGACACATGTGGTTTTTCGCCATCATTGTTATTATTAGCTGAATAAGCTGAAGCAAGGAACGTCCAGATGCCGGCAGTTGCCTTGGAAAAAGTTGGAGCGAGCGAAATAAAAAGCGCTGAATTGCAGCGACTGGAGCTTGTTGAACGGGGCAATTTCCAACGAGGGTTTCATGATGACATTGGTTCGCAAGTGGAATTCAAATGCATTTCAAGTAGACAGAAACTGACTGCCGAGTGCTAACAACAGAAGGCTAATTGAGTTAGATTTAAACGTGTTACCAGAATTGCAATCGAGTTTGCTGACTGACTGACTCAAGAGCCTGGAATGATGGAGGACAGGCAGGCAGGCGTGAATTTTATGTAGGAAAAGCACGTGCTAATTGACCGAGCCGAAACGCTGAAAGCGTTCAGAAGTGGTCAATGCTAAAAAAGAGTCATGGATTGGCTCGTAACGAAACGACCGGGTCAAATTATATGTAGCGTTAAGTGTTGTGGGTGGACGAGCGGAGGTTGTAAATCAAATTGGGGAGCGAAGCGCTGCGAGTGTGTGAGGTCAGATGGAACTGTGGGCGCGGGCGGATTGTAGCGGGAAATTTGAATCTGGCGGCGACCCTTTCAAAACCCTTTTTAAAAAATTGAAGGACGTTTCCGGTTCTAGCTCTACTTATTCATGCATACCGCAGACACCGAGTAACAGATGAAAAGTTTTTGTAATTCAACATAAGTAGTTTTAATGCGAAACGACATAGCAAAGTTGCCATTGTTTTCTCAAAAGGATCTAGCGGCGTCGAACATGAGAAGAATTTTAAGCGGCCGTCATTTAAATTGCTAATTGACCTTTGCAGTACGTAGAAGAGCGACGTGTCAGCTGAGAATTGAACAAGTTCCATCTCCAGCCTTTGATCGTGTTTCAAATACACAGATCAAATTAGCTTAAATGATAGTTTAACAAATGCTGAATGACACAGGAAATGAAGGGAAAGGACAAGGAGATCACGATAACGAAATAACTGGAATTGTATTGGAATACCGCAGCAATTATGCGACTCGATTAACAAAAATTTTGTGACAAAGAGGTCATGTGACAAGATGGCGGCAAAAATGTTTTTGGTCAGATTGTTATTTTTATGGAGGGCGGGAACTGTTATTAGAAGGAAAAGTGCGTGGGAGGAAGAAAGCTTGTGACTCTAATGGAAATTGTGGTTCAGGAAGAAAGCCGCGGCGCGGCGCGCGGAGCGCGCGCGCGCGCCTTCGGCTAGTCTTTCGACACCGCAGGATTTGAAATTAGAGTCGAACGGATGAGAGAAGGACAAGTTGTAAAAACAAAGTCGTAGAAACGAGTTTAATGGAGCTGTATATTTCCGAGAGAAAAACAGTGCAAATGGCAAAATGGCAAACTTTTGTCAGAGGTTTGCGAGACAAGGTAAACACGAGGTTTTTATTACGTAAACAAAGAATCTCGAGGTTTAAATGGCAAGAAAGATGATCATCAATTCAGGCCGAGTTTGCTAGTTAGTCAAAGCTTTACAAATCCGCATCGAAATCTCTGTGTATTTCTTCTTGTGTCTGCAAAATTCAATTTTATTATACAGCGGGATGAAGCTTTTTAGCTTGAATCTCTCGGCTTTGGTTATATCCCTTGGCGTTATATACGTGGTTCTGTATAAGGCGATTGATTTCAACGTAATCAAACAAACAAGCCGGAATCACGGTTCCCGACCGAGCTACATACAAAAAGCTGACGATCGAGTTCAAGTTACATGTACGAATAACACAGAGATGTGCGTTTTGCGTACCGAAATAAACAGAGAGACGAGAAAAGCCATGTGTAATAAATCATACGAGTTTTAGACCATTTGCTAGAAGCGCAGCGCAGCGGCAGCGCTAGCGCTGCCGCTACAAGGAATTATCTGTTATAAAATGAAATTGACGCTGGCGGTTAACCGCTTTTGTTATCTGGTGGTTTTGTAAAACCATAAGATTTGACTGGATCGAGTAGGGCTGATGATTTATAAAAACATTTAACATGGAGGACATATTGCGAAATCTGCGAAGTGAGTAATTAAGCGCTTTTTGCGCGCTTCCAAAGGTCAGAAGCGTCGCCTTGACTTGTAGTTTCAAAAATATATTTTTTGCATTCACGTGTTATTTGGTGTTGAAAACTACTGAGAAAAACATGGCTTTTGTCGAATTGCAATTTCCTTGCAATTTCAGCACAATTACATGTTTTTCCTGTTGACTTTGTTTTCAACAGCCTTCGAAATTAAAATTCCTGGCTTTACTGCAAATAGCGTTTTTGAAAGCAGCTGAAACAACGTTTTCGTGGTGCAAATTCTTGAAGAGCAAGCTAATTTGGCAAAATGGCAACGTTGAAAAGGCGTTTCTTCATCTTCTCAACATTTACGAAAATCGTTGGTCTATTCACGGCTTGCTTCTCCTCTAGTAATTCGTCTGTGGCGTAATCAATCATTCTAGTCGAGTCAGGCTGAAATTAGCTGGAAGAGCAGGAATGTATAAAGCGAGAATGAGATTTTTCGATTCGCTCAATTTCTCCTACTTGGTCCCGTTGCGAATTCGAGCGGAGCAAACGAGAGTTGATCATCGAATCGTTTTCCTCATCTTATCCAGTGGTTTTTTGGTCACCTTGAAAAAATAGGAAACTGTCGGTGAGCTCAAAGGGAATCTAATCGAAGAAAAAGGACTTGGTTTTTTATTATAGAAAGTAAGTATAGGGACGGTGTGTGGCAGGTGTGGAAAGAAGGAGTTGAGGTGGAAAAAGTTGATGCAGTAGACGAAGAGGAAGTATTAGATGGGGAAAACTATTATAGATTTGGGGAAAAGTAATAGACACACCCAAAAACCGCGAAACTTTTCAAGACACGGATAAATGTTGGAGGTCTGCGGATTGATTCAGTTGGGTGATCAAATATTAGCAAGGAAAAGGGAGCGCGTGTATATACGAACGGATGAAGGCAAATTGAATTTGTATTAGGAGAGAAGGTAGCTTGGGGAGGTCCATTTGTGATTTGGCGGGGAAGAAAAAGGTCTCCTGTGGTCTCGGCTCTGATGTCAATCAATTTGTTAGCCCAGGATAAATTGCGAGGTCCGTGTGGAAAACAACGAGATTTGTTGTCAGTCAGAAGGAAGGAAAGCGTTACGGATTGAAATTGGGGGGAGGGGGTTGAGGTGAAAGCTGAATGGAGCGACATGAGAGAATCCTGCATAATTTATGCTTGCTAAACAGAGGAGCGCTAGATTTGGGAGCGCGGGTAATTTGAAATTCTGGCGCCAGAAAAATTTGTTTGGGGAAAGTGGCTTGCGAAACATCTGGTTTTAATTGTTCTATGGCAAAAAACTGTAATTAGAGCATTGGAAGTATTTTAAACAGCAAATGCTTTGTGTTCAGTAGCTGGCGAAATTAAAAGCGAACAAGCGTGGAATGATACATATGATTTTTTGCTTGGAATTACTGTAGTAAATTTTGCCAAATTCAAGAATAATGCTATAGTCAAATTCTAGTTTTGGCCAAGAAACGAAAACCAGGTGATTTAGGAAATTCAAGCTAATGCATAAGCAATGACGGTTGATTCGACGACACTTTGTACTTGAGCTTGGCTGAAACCAAAGAACCGCAATGTCATTTCATTATTGCCTGGGGACTTTCTCCAGCTTTCATCCTCGGCATCATCATCATCACCATTTGATATTATGTCAGATGAAAGTAAGGCGAGATTTCACGCATTAATACAAGCATGTGTGTTTCTGGTTGGTGCTAATGCTTGCACTCGAAGGGTTTGTCGCCAGAATGAGAGCGCGCGGAGAGAAACCAGAAAGCGAAACTCGCTTCCTCCCTCCTGTCGCGCGACGGGAACAAATTACAGCTAATGAGGACCACATATTTTGACGACGACTCGAGTACCTCTGGCGAGAGAGCTTTTTGGTTTGACGATTCCTGATTTTCGTCCACCTTGAAACCCCTGCAATAAATCTGTGTTTCCGCTTCAGTTTGTTAATGTCTTCGGACTCAGGGCCAAAAATACGGGATTGGCTCAAGTCAATCAACTTCAAGCTTGAACACCCTGAGTCGCAGGCTTGAGACCATGACTCCAGGACAGCCGCCATTAACAAAAGCCAATTCTTGTTTCATCATGAAGCGGGAAACAATCCCGCGCTCTTCCGGTACATATTTAAGCGCAGCGTCAAAAAACGAAAACATGATGACTGTAGTAGTAATTTGGACGGGACGTGAATCAAAATATTTGTTCTGCAGCCTCGTTTATATTTTGCTGACCTGGTTACTGGTTGGTGGCCATAATTTGGACAGAGACAGCTTACGAGCCAATGCACACAAGATTAATCCTTTGGTAATCCCGGGAAACAGTTGGTAATCTGCCTTGGGTTTGCTGGATAAGTTGAAGTTTGCAAAAGCGAATTCTGCTGACTTGGAAATGGCGGCAAAATATTTATGCAGGCTCCAGTCTCGACTTCGCGGGCAAAAGCTATCAATCATGAATTTGCACAGGCAATGGACAAGGTTGACGTGAAAGTTGAATGACGTGGGCCTTCTGCCTCCTTCTGTAGTCGCATTAAAATCGCTATATATTTTACTGTGTAAAAGGCGGGAGAAAGTTGAATCAAAAGTTCATTAGGTGTGTTTCTCTGCATGGTCATCAAATAGTGGAGGAGAAATTTCGGTTGAGTGGGATTTACGTAACGATGATTTGGATTGTCGTGCGGAAGCGTCATATGGCGGGAACGTTAGGACACGAAGCGCTTTGTTCGGTAGGTGCTTTAATAAATTTTATTTCGCACGAGGCTCTTGTCGCTGTGAGAGGTTGCGAGCTTCTTTTATGATGATGACATTAAACAAGTACGCGGAGGAGCAATAATCGTGATTGACGACACGCAATACACCGAGTAATGGCAGCGGGAGACGCAATTCGGTGACTCGATGAAAGCAAGCTTGATTCGACATTACTCAACGGGAAAATTGCATCCGAAACCAACGACGGCAGCGGTTTCTTCTTCTTCTTCTCCCAACGAAAGCTCGTTAAGGCGTTTACACAGGAGCGGAAAAGCGGTACAAAGTGAACAAGGCCCTTAAGCGACAACTCAGGAGGAGAACAGGCCTCTTGATCGTTGAATAGTTTCGGTGAAAGGAAATACATTTCTTTGAGTTGCGTTCAGGGATTCGTCTTGTGGGGTTTACTAATAGTGGAGAAAGGAACAATGACCATTGAGAGGTAAGAAACTTGATGACTAAAGCGACTTTAAAAGTCCCGCGCGAATCGGAACGTGACCCCTTCTGGCGGCGAGTAGAGAAAGCTTGCTGGAGGGATAAAAAATAGGTGTGAGTTTTTGGCGAGAATCCGCAGAGGATTTGAGAATTTCTCATTGATCAAAGCGATGCCAGAAGCAGAAAACTGGTATGGAACATGTTGCGAGAGACATGTCGAGCATTTGAACGACGTGTGTAACGATGTAGGTTTAACGCTTAAGCGCGTGTCGATTTTCGTCTCAAAGTGTATGAGTCTCTGAGGGAGATATTGAAGAATCGACGACAAGAGACCATAGTTTTGGAGCAGGAGAAAAAGAAGAAGAAATAATAAAAATTTATCATAAAATGTCCCCTGGGGACAAGGCTATAAGGGAATGACGACAAGGATAATATTTTTCAAATCGCTTATAGATTCAGCCAGGTTCTACAAGTATCAATACGCTTCAACGCTGTCATGGTGCAGCAGAGGCGCTTTCAGTTCCGGTTTTGAAGAGTACGAATCGATCCAGTATACGAAAAATGTCTTGATCGACACTGCCGTATGATATTGGCATTTGAAGCGCTGTATATAATAGAAAACACATTGGAGAGATTACCTCGCAGCGTTTATGAGGCAACGAAGGGTAAAATTGGCTGTGAGTTTCTGATATTCGAGCGTTATCAAATTCTGAAGGGCTTGATGAGCTCGGTTTCTGGCGTTCTGTACGACCTTGTTCAAAGCGTTCAAAAAAGTAGAGGATTTGAGTTCAAACCTGACCGACGCTTGGGGCTGGGTGAGCGAAGTTTGTTTGAAGTTGGAGCTTCAGTGGATTCATTAAGCGCGTTGCGGCGCGACCTGCGGTTTATTCACGCGGCTGTAGCTCATCATCAGCTCATTGAGCAAATTTTAATTTCAATGGCAGGTGTGTTTCTATTGATTTTTGTTGCATTGAATTTTGAACCTATGGACAGACGATCTATTCGAAACGACAGAACACGTGGACTCCTGTGTACTTGTCGCTATTAATAAAATAACTCGTTTTGATATCTTTATCTTGGCTGTCACAACAATTCTTTTTTCTCCTTCTTTTCCATAGTTACAGTATTCAGTCGGGGGTGAAAGTTTGCTTTCCTGCAGAGATACAATCATAACGTGAAAAAATTGTCAGGTTTCATCAGCCACGCCCGCATTCACGCAAACAAATGTAAAAGGAGAAAGTAAAAACAGGAGAAAGTAAAAGTTTGAGTTGCAGCGCGGCGCGCTAGCGCGGCGCGCTTCTCCGTCTGGGGTCACAGGTGAATTAAATTGCACTTAAAAAAGACTTGGTAAAATTGTGTAACAGACTTAATTTAAATTCTATGGAACCTCTCAAAAATTTTGCAAATGTAAAATGCTTTATTATGGCAGCGGCCGAGATTGCCAAAATGTAGACCAAAGAGAAAGCCATCTCCTTTGCATTTTAATAACTGACTGACTGCTGGATGAATGAGAGAAAATGGAATTTGTTCATATACGTGAATTATTTCAACATTTCTAAAGGCAGAATACAAGAAAGTGGCTGGGAAATGGGAAATGTACTTTGAACCTCAGACGAAATGAAGATACGAAATCTTGGACTCTGATCACGTTCTCTTGGAAGCTGAGAGTCTTTTATGGAATTACTTAAAGTATTAATGCATATTTTGGAGGAGAGAAAGAAAATGGGAATTTTCGATGGCCCACCAAAGAAAGAAATGCTAGACTCGAGAATTGGATCAGAAACGAAGAAAGTGCGTGATAGTTGGAAAGTGTAAATTAAATCTGATAGCTGTCTAAAGAGCTCAAGTAACCGAATTTCTTTCAATTTCCCGAAAAAAGTGTTTCACCACGTTTTGTTTTCTCTTTTTACTGTAGCTTATTTAGAGGGAGGGGGCGCGACATTGATTGTTTCTTTAATTAATTCTGTACATGTGAACGAGGCTGGAAGCGCCATAAAACCTGGCGGTTACGACGAGCGCTAACATGTTTACAGCGTGTAAAATTAGCCGGGTTTCCGTAGGTATATGCTCTGCACGCACTCATCGCGTCACAGGTTCTAGTTTATAGTTATTGAGCAAATGAAAGAACATGTACATGGCAGCCCAACTTTTGACTTACATGTTTCTCCTAATGCACTTTTGACGCTCTGGCAGTGAACCTTGTAATGGATACGTGCTAGAAATCAGACGCATTAGAAGCGTGGAGAAAAAGAACCATTTAGCTCATGTCGGCTCCCGCCGGCGTTAATATTTTACGGGGTTTTAAAGCCGCATGTGGTTGTCGTTTTAAGAAAAAAAGTTTGTAATTTTTTGAATAGTGCGCGGCTACATAAAGAATTTTTTAAGGATTTTAGAAGCGTAGCCCTGGACTATGTCGAATTCGAGCTAAAAATGAAGACTTCTTTGTCAATCGTCCCGACCCGAATGCGAAATATGTTGCGAAGATTGAGAAAAAATGCTTGGCTTTATTTCTGAATCTATCGAAGAAGCGACTAAAAAAGAAGAAGAGCCAAAAGAGACAAATGGTGAATTGTGACAGATGCTAAATTTAGTGCTCCCGCAAAATATGTATGTACTTTCAGCATATGTGTACAAAAATATACACATTGCGAAAAAATATATGTATATATAAACTACTTGCCATTTGACTCTTGAAGTTGAAGGAGTCTAAAAGAAGGAGCTCTTGAGTTAGTAGAGCCAAAGCTAAAGCTGTACTTAAGAAAAGTAGACGGCCGACGACGGACAGACGTTTCTTCAGTGGGCCTGCAGACTCAAGTCGAGTCAAGATGGATGAGATGAATTAGTGAGCGAATGAGAGCGACGAAACACATTGGAAAAGCTGCTGGTTGACAGATACATGGAAAAGTGGCTGCTTCTAGAATCCGCTGAGTTGGAGCTACAACTTGATGTACAAGTTGATCAAAAACCGCCGACTAGTTTACTCACCAGAGGCGCTGCTGTTGGGCGAATTTTCTTAAAGTTTTTGGACGTGCAATTGTGCGCTCGGCCGAGTGTAACAAAATTAAATGGCCATTCGAGAAGCAATAGCGACGACCCGCAAGTCGTCTAAGTATGTAAAAAAGTGATCCGAATTGGATTTGGCTTTAGCTGACTGAGTCGGAGTTTCTGCGACGGCCGGGAACAAATATGACAGGTCATGTACATAAATTGGCTGAAGCTGTATCCGGTTCGGGTCACATAAAAAGCGGGGCTCGGCGATTTATATCGTGTAATTTGGTAGCGGAATAAAAGCAAAAGTTGAAAAGGATTGAAGCGAGTTGGTTGGTTGGTGGTCTCGTTGGGATGAGCAGCGTGGGATCCTTTGGCGACGCTGCAAAAAAACTGAACGTCAAAATACGCTAAATATTCTTCGCTGTTGTTGTGGCACACGTTTGTCGACCTTTTGTGTCCTGAAATAGCCGTGGCTGGACATGGCCACGTGGAAGCAGACAATATAGGCTGCGCTTAAGCGAGCCAATGAATAGCATAAAAGCTGTAGAAGAAGCAATAGACGGAGACGTGATTAGCATGTCGTCGTAGATTCTGCTTGAGTTGGCAATGGCGAAAGCGTACACAAAATACGCTGTTTGTATATATAGCGTTTCTAGCGACTCTAGCCGAAAAAATACTAAAGAAAGAAGGGCACAAGCAAAGCTTGAGATGGCTGATGAAGAAAAATGATGGCGAATATATCAAGGATGGATTCTCATATTCTACTCGTTGGAGTGGACTATGGAACTGGAAGCGTCGTCGGCTTAGACGAATGGAGTAGTAAAAATGGCAAATATTCAGGCAGTCGTCGGTCTACTTGAGAAGAAAAGAGATCTAAAAGAGCACATGTTGTTGTTCCTGTTGAATGACTGACTGAGAAAAGGTTTATACTTGAATAAAATTCCAGGAGCACATAAGAAATCCACAAGAAAAGTAGAAGAGTTAAGACGGGTTTATCCTTACAGAGCAAAATTTCTTTGTTAAGCAAAGTATATAGGGAAAAGGTTGTCAAAATAATTTATGGAAGGAGAAAAGTAAATGTGAACCACCACGTGGAGAAGGTGAGAGAGAGAGAAAGTCCCGGCTTGGAACTCTTTAGAAATTGTAGAAAAAGCTAGCGTTAGTTCACTAGAAGCTAGAGAAATGCACGCTCTTGTTGTTTGTTGTGCTTTTACCTTAAGTGATTGCTGTAATGAAAGGGAGAGAAGAAATTAGTGAGACTGTAGCTTACATGGCTAAAGCGTGTTTGAAATTCCCGCGCGAATTACGTTTGAAATTAAAAGAGAGGTAAATATTGACAGGGTCTGAGGGCGCGTCGCGTGGCGGGGATTTTAAGCGACAGAATCTATGGTTTGGAATACTCTATGGTTTTCAAATATTTGTTGCTATTATTTTTGTAGCTCAGGTTCCATCTTTTCAGTGCTTAAGTCTTGGCCGCTGATTGGTTTCCATCGGATCTTCAAGTACGTACTTGTCGCTGGGAGCTTTGAGCTTACTTGAAGGATTTTGTTGATTTGGATGCTTTTGTTGTTGGAGGCAGAAATAATAGGCACTTGAGATGGAACATGTCAATAATTCTTGCATGTTCTAATTTTCCCGATTCGGGTATATATAATTCTGCGGGTGGTTTCTATGACGTTTATACGTAATACAGCTTTGGGCGTTGTTGCACTTGAGATACAGAGAAAGCTTAGAGGCTTATGACTTGTGACTTGACTGACTCAAGGCCAGACTTTTCGAACGCCGAATCTGATGGCAGAGCAGATTATAAATGTGGCAATCAATCATACGAGAAGGTAGTCAGGTTCTGCGGAAGTCAGCTGGCGGGGCGAACTTGCCTTCGGTTCACCGAAAAGCATGTAATGGAACAGCAGTAAAACCAAAAGCGTCCAGCTTTGATGGACGTTGAATCATGTTTTATTCAGCCCAAAGTTCAATATATAGTGTAGAAGGAACAGTGTAAATACGCGTGTCAAAGTCATGGTAGATTTACAAAGGTTTCAGAGACCAAATAGCGTGTTTTGAAATGCATGCAAGCAGGTATTGTAAAGTCGAGGCGATTGAGGTCAGTACATCAAAGCTGGAAGCGTATGTATAGATGGTCAAACGCTTATGGCGGGAAATTCAAAATCCGGGAGCATATGCTGGCTTGCTGGTAAGATTGCGTGGGAGTAAGTAGAAAGTGTAGGTCAAGAGGGGCAATAAAGATGCAGATGTTATCAGCGAGGAGCGCAATTCTCATAAAGATAAGAAGCGAATTGCCACCTCGTTGGATTGTGTGCATAAAGGGTTAAGTGCACTCGATGATTGGCGCGCTGTTTGAATTTCGCGCGGTTTCGCTATGCGGTCTCTGCAGTTAGAAAAATTGTGGATTCCACTTCCATTGTTATTCGACGATGTTCATATGTACTTCTGGCATCGCCTTTTCTGGCATCAGCTTCGACGTGGCGATGAATGACTGACTGACTACAAAAGAAAAATACAGGAAAATGTAATTCTTCCGCATCTGGCAAATGTATTTTTTGGGCCTTGAATATGTGTATTTTTTGTATGTATTCAATATTGGCGAGAACTGAACAAGTGTTTGCGTTGTTATATCGCTGGATGGGAAGTTGATTCACGGGAGATGAGTTGGAAATATTTGTAAAAATATCAAGCTTAAGTAGCACGCGTTTCCTAATATCCGCATCTAATCTTCTTTGGTTGTCTGTTTAAGTAGGTATGCGGCGGATTTTTTCCGGGAAATTTT
>JAQGBJ010001794.1:0-20461 GCA_034698345.1 Sphaeridia pumilis
ATCAGTTCTATCATAAGAAGTATTTCGGCTTGTCAGGGTTTAAGATTATGATGTTTTATATGAGTTATAAGACTAGACCAGAATCTGCCATGCCCTTGTAATGAGTAATAACGTTATTTTATAACTTTGTAATTTTTACTACAGTCTTTGACTATAAGGTAAAAGTTCCAGTGAATTTAGTCGTTAACCCTGAGGGTGAAACAGAAGATCTGATGGAGGATCTGGGCTTGTGACGGAATACGATTAGGATTGTATTGTTCTTGTAGTGTCTTGTTTGTGTTCAGTAAATAAAAGTTGGTATACTTGATTTTTGCAGAATGTCGGACGAAGTTGATGGCGCGAATTTGCTCGCTCAGTCACTTGCGGCTCAGGTGAGGTCAGATTTATGCCTTGCGTGCCTGAGACGCGATCTTACATAAACGTAAGTTCTGTGAATTATTTTAGGGTGTGAAGTACGCATTCGGGATTGTCGGCATTCCGGTATTCGAAACGGCAACCGCATTCCAGCAAAATGGCATCAAATTCATTGGCATGAGAAACGAACAAGCAGCGGCTTATGCTGCGCAAGCAATTGGATACCTTACTCAGAAGCCTGGCGTTGCTCTAGTTGTTTCTGGACCTGGTGTTATCCATGCTGTTGGTGGACTGGCAAATGCTCAATCAAATGGCTGGTAAGATCAGTTTTCAATCTTCGAGTCCTTGTTCAACTGCAGTTTACACTAGATAACGTTGGAATATTCTAAATACAGGCCCATGATTCTGGTTGGCGGAGCTTGTGATCGTCCTTTGGAAGAGCGTGGCGCCTTCCAGGAAACTCTCCAAGTTGAAGCTTGCCGAATGTATACGAAGTTTGCTGGCCGCCCAACTTCTATCGACAAAATCCCATTCTATGTCGAGAAAGCCACCCGTTACGCTCTCTATGGAAGACCAGGTTAGAATTATGCGCATTATTGCACTAAAAGATCTAAAAGATCCAGTTTTAAAATGTTTTTCTCCTGCAGGTGCTTCTTATTTGGACTTGCCAGGAGATATGTTGAATGGAACCGTGAAGACAGCGGAAGTTGAACATCGAAAGGAAGCTCCACCATCTCCTCCGTCATTGGCTTGTCCAGACTCAGTCAATAGGGCTGTCGAGCTTTTGAAGAAAGCAGAAAGGCCTCTAGTGGTTGTTGGCAAAGGGGCTGCATATGGAAGAGCTGAACAGAATATCCGGGATTTCATCGCTTCTACTGGAATACCTTTCTTGGTAATCCACATTTAAATATTAGATGCTAGCAAGCTTCCCATGAATCGCTGTTCAGTTATAGTCAAAACTTTACTCATATTGCAGCCTACTCCCATGGGTAAAGGCGTCGTCCCTGATGACCATCCTAACTGCATTTCTCCAGCTCGTTCATTAGCACTCCAGAAGGCTGATGTTATTCTGCTTCTTGGTGCTAGATTGAACTGGATGCTTCATTTCGGTCAGCCACCGCGATTCAATCCCAATGTGAAGATTATCCAGGTAGTTCAAGCTCCTGCATACAAGCAGCGGGCGCGAAAGAACCTTTTGTTTTTTTGAAACTTGAATTCATATGCTGTTCGATTCGATCTTGCAGGTTGATATCAAGCCTGAAGAGTTCCATTCCAGCATTCCTGTCGAAGTACCTCTGTCAGGAAGTATCAAAAGCGTCACAAACCAACTTTTGCGTTCAGCGTCCAAGAATAATTTGAGTTTTCCAAAAGATTCTCCTTGGTGGGGTGATCTTACCAAGAAAATTGACTTGAACAAGCAGACTGTGGAGGTAAATCCTCATTATGGGTAATTCCGATTTTTAGATGCCTGTGAATTATTGCAATGCAAAATGCATAATGATTTCAGGCTATGATGAAAGATGTGTCCCTACCCTTGAACTACTACTCAGCTTTAAATGTTGTCCAGCAAAATATTCCTGCCGACTGCTTAATTGTCAACGAGGGAGCGAACACCATGGACATTGGTCGCACTGTTCTATCTAATCTCCATCCTCGTCATAGATTGGACGCTGGTACGTACGGTACCATGGGAGTTGGTTTCGGATTCGCTGTTGCCGCTGCGGCTCATTGCCAAAACGAAGGCAAAGGTCAACGAGTCGTTTGCGTGCAAGGAGATTCTGCCTTTGGTTTTGGTGGAATGGAATTAGAGACTATGTTCCGCTACAAACTTCCCGTTATCTGCGTAATCATTAATAACAATGGCATCTACGGTGGATTGAGCCCAAGTGACTGGAAGGACTTCAGAGGAGATGCAAACGACACATTGGGTCTTATGTAAGTTATTTACTTCAATAGAGCATGAGTTTCTGACTGATTTAAGTCATCTCAACGCCTTTTGTTTTACAGGACTCCAGCCAACTGCTTAACTCCTGAAGCTCGTTACGAGAAGATGGCCGAGATGTGTGGTGGACAAGGGTTCTTTTGCCAAACCGCCGAAGAGGTCAAAGAAGCTGTTCAAAAGGCCGTGCAGGTACTATTCTTAATCTCATAGAATATTATATCATGTTCGTTCAATTATCTAGCTGCTGATGCTGATCAACATATCTTGTTGTTTAGGAAACCACAAAACCAACTGTGATAAACATCATGATCAATCCTAGCGCGCAAAGGAAACAACAAGATTTCGATTGGCTCACTCGTTCCAAGATTTAACCTTCGAGGTTACAAAAAACCCTTCTTGTCATATTTTGAATTTTTCGAATCTGTTCTATCATGTTGTGTTCCAATATTCGCATGCTGTTCTTCTCAAAGTTACCTCGTCTAATTTTAGAGACTAACTATGTCAAATCTTGTTCACGCAATTTGCAAATCAGTGCAATTACCAAAAGTAAATTCGGTGCTAAACATAAGCCTTTGTTGACTCCAAAGGATTGTCATGAACGTTTTGATGCCTCAGTCAGAATGCTGAAACTGATCGAGAAAGATCCCAAAATGCTTTCAAATATAATTTTCTCGGACGAGGGCTACATTACACTGAAGAAGAATTTGTATGGAACGGCTAAGTTTCCGTACCTCATTATTTGGTGTGGGCTCACTTCCAAACGCATTATAGGGCCTTATTTCTTTGATTCACCTGTAACAGGTATTGATCGTATCAGTAAAGCACAACTCAACTTTTCATGTCGAATGATTTAATGTCTTTCACAGGATCGACGTATCTGAACATGATTGATACTTTTCTTATGAAAGAGCTGTCAGGTAATAAATATTTCACAGTACCAAGGAGCAAAAATCAAAGTCTAAAAAGGGAATAATATAATCACAACAGATAGTCGTCAATTCAATACAAAAGAAACATGGTTCCAGCAAGACGCTCATCCAGCACATTTGACAAAGCCAGTTATGAACGCTCTGAAGGAAAGATTCAACGGCCAACTGTTGTCCCTAAAAAGTAGGAACATATGGCCTCGAAAATCACCTGATCTGAATCCATTAGATTTTTTTGTTTGGCCAAAACTTAAAAAACTAAAAATTAGACGAAAGAGATGCGATGTATCACATTTGAAGGAAATCATAACGAAAGGTTTCTCCACATCAATGAGATCCATGATGTGTAATATGAACACAATCAAACAACAATGAATCTTTTAGAAATCAACTCCATCCCTGAAACCGAGACAGAAGCTGCCGTGCAAGAATTCTACTATCGACTTCAAGCTTGCAAAACCTACAAAGGTTCCCTACAGCTATAAAAATACTTCTTGCTAAAACGTTGGTGTCTCGACTTGCAGAAAAAAAATTGCAACCAGTTACAAAACCAAAAAACGTTGAACTAAAACCCTTATCCCCTTAGTTGATGCTACGATGACGTTGAGCTTTTCCTCTTCTGAATCTTGGAGTGCAGATTTTCCAAGTACTTAACACGCGTTTCCAACCGGAATTCTTCCAGCTTGCTGACAGCGACCATTTGCCGTAGCTGATCCACTCGTTCCTAAAATAGGTCAATCTTCAGACTTGTCTTGCAATATCTTACATGCAATAAATATCAAAGCATTTGAACTTACGTTTAAGGCTTCATTCTCCAACTTCGTTATTTGCCACAGAGATAGGAGTTCGTCGTTATCAAAGCGATCCAGGTCCAGCTCGATTTCCGGCCTGCGTTGGAAACTATGCTTGAAATGTGAACTCTGTTTTAAATTTCAGAGGTAAGCTTGATTTTGCTTTGTAGAACTTACGCATCAATGTCGACTCCTTCGTTACCCATGATCACAAGTTGCTCCATCAAGGTATCTATATCGTTTTCTTCACTAGCTATTTCCTTGCGTAACCTCTCATTAAATTGTGATATGGCTTTATTCTCCATTGCCAGATACTCTTCAGTTTCAAAAATAGGCATCTGAAAAGGGTCATCAGCGGTTGCAGTCATGAGACTGCTCGCAATAGCTTGCCGATTGTCTCTCGAGAATTCCTGAATGTTCTTCGGCGACAAAGTAGAGATATCGGTGACTTCATCTACTTCATCATTGTCGTCCTCATCTTCTGAAAACGTCAAAGTACGGAACACTCTGCCTGCTGCAGGGGATCCCATCTGAGAATCGGGAGTTACTGATCCATTATCTTCAACGTCAGAAAGTGAGAACATGGGAGATACATCACTGGCGTGCACTTCTACTTGGACTTGCATCTTTTCAACATCTGGCTCTGGGCTGATACTTGCTAAATTTGAATCTTCTGACTGGTGCTCAGAGAGTCTTCTGGGGTGTACATGTAGTTCCTGGTCTTTTGCAGTTTCCAAATCCCGCTTCAGGTCTACTTCTTCAAGATTATGCTTGTCCTCAATCGAAAGGACAGTGGGAGGCGGCAGTGCTGCAGAAGCCTTGAGAATAGGTGGGCTTGCAACCATCTGAGTAAAATCTAATGTCATTTCTGAAAACGCAGCTGGCTTTGGACTAGTTGATGACTTGCTGTCAGGAGCAGGCATAGCTGTTACTGTTGACTCGGTCATGATGGGTCTTCCATCCACTTGATCGGATCCTTGGGATGATTTGCTCTGAGGCGAATGCGAATCTGATGCATCAGTGTGCGAATGTTGTGATTCAGGATGTAAGCTGGAAGTTGATGATGTAGGATGGGACTCAGTTGATTTTAAGGCATTCACAGATCGTAATTTTCTCTAGAAGGATAAGGATCAATAAGCCGACGTTACATTAAAGGTTGTGAGTGAAACCTCTGATGACACATAATATGAACAAATAATGTACCTTCAATTGTGTCAGGGTCCGTTGCAACTCCCACAATTGCTCCTCACTCTTTTTGCTGACTTTCTTACTGGACTTTATTTGTGAGTGTGTTTGTTCCAATAACGCTTCATACTTTTTAATTTCTTTGGATATAGCTTCTGGTTCCTCAGGAAATTGATGGGAAACCGTGACTGGTACATCTGACCTAGAAAATAGGAAGAATCTTCATCAGCACAACAACAAACAATAACCCAACTGGTAGGATATATGCAATTCATGAACTCACTGCGAAGATTCGTCAAGAGAATGCTTGGACCGTTTTAGTTTCAAAATAGACGAACTTCCTTCTTTTGACTTTTTCCCATCTTTATCTTTCTTGATTAGTCTTGGTGCAGGTGCATTCAAAAATGCATTTACAGCTTGGCTTAGGTTAAGGCCCCGTTCCTTCTCAACAGTGCTTGGAGAAGCCACTCCACTAGCCAAACTCACTCCACTTTCACCGCTCAAAGACTTTTTCTTCTTTTCTTCCTTCCTTCGTTCTTTTTCTTCCTTTTCCCTTTTCTTTTCCCGCTCCTTGTCCAGTTTCCTTTCTTCCTTCTTTTGCTTCTCAGCCGCTTTCTTTTCTTCGATTCGCTCTTTCTCCAACGTCTTCTTGTCTTTCTCAGTTACTTTCTTTTCTTTTTCACCACCAAGTGACTTGGACTTCTCCAAGGGTCTCTTCGGTTCTTCCGCAATGACTTTATCCGCCTTGTCTAGCGACTTGGTTTTGTCCTTTTTCTTTGTTGATGACAACTTAAACGGCTTCAGTTTTTTTGACTTTCCTGGACTCCTGTAAAAAACCAAGTTTGTCATTTAACTTTTCGCAGATGGGAAAAAGGTATCGATAGCAAAAACTTAAGACATACTTCGGCTCGGCTTCATCTTCTTCCGGCGAACTTTCGCCAGCTAATGCGGCGTAGCCCTTTTCCTTCTTTTCTTTCTTCTCCTTGCGTTTCTTTTGTCTTTCTTCTTCATCGTCTAAGATACCAAAAAGCCCATTAAGAAACTGTCGGACGAGAAAGTAACTGAGATTCCGTAAACTTACAGTCGATGGAATCTTCAAGCGTGTGTCCAGCGTCAGCCATGTAAAGTCCAGGGAACTCCTTTGCAGCTTCCGGGCTATCGTACTCCATCCTGCATTGACCAGAATTTCTCCGACTTGTGAAGTATCTTCTTCAAACTCAGCTTTTCAAAGCTTTTCAAAACTTTTCAATCAGATATCGTCGCGCTTTGAAGATTTGAGTTACGGACAAGAAGTTTGGGTCTTTCTGGTACTAATTCCTATTGTAGACTTTTCTGAACGCTCGTCAAACCATATAATGACATGACTTCGCTTAAAGTCTATGCCGTTAGCTTAACAACATCTGATAGAACTTGAAGTTGCTATAAAGGCAAAAATGGTGTTGGAGACCACCCAGCACCAGAAAGTCAACAAAGATTCGAATTCGCCGCGCTTCGTGCAAGATATCCTTGGTTGACAAACAAATGTTCTTTAGTGCGATTCTGCCGCAAGCTTTATGGCAAATTGCACGAGATGTCTATGTCATATGTGAATTATAGAAGTTTAACTTTTTGATATTTTGGATTTAGCGGACATACGGATTAAAGTTAATCTGAACCGAATTAAGAATAGATCAATACTAGAAGAGTAGGAAATTTCAATCCAGAATGGCAAGCGAACTGGCTGAAAAGCTGCTACAGTATTTGTCCCACACGGACAATGTAAGCAGTTTGCAACTTGCAAAAGAACTTGAAGAAGACCATCAGAAGATTGTTGGGGCTATCAAAAGTCTGCAAAGTTTGGGAGACCTTATCGAAGCCGAGCAAGTGAATACCACTAGATGGGAACTAAGTGCCGAAGGTTAGTTAAAACATGAAGTATTAGAAGTACATGTACATAATGCAGTTTCGATAGAAAGGTATTTACCGGCTGTGCATGTTTGGATATTTGCAGGGCAATCTGTTGTTCATAATGGAAGTCATGAAGCTCTGGTCTTCAAAGCTGTACCAGCTGAAGGGATATCTCAACCAGATTTGATGAAGGCTACGGGGGCTAATGGCAAGATCGGTATGAGCAAAGCAATACAGGCCGGGTGGATCAAGACTCAGAAAGAAGGAAATGTCACTAAAGTTGTCCGTGTAATGGAAGAAATTGTAGACAATGTAAGCTGTACTTATCAAAACTTGAAAGAAGAATAATCACCGATAATAAATTACGTAGCTGATGTTTGATTCTCGGATTTTGCAGGTGCAAAATAACTTGAAGAATTTGGTCTCTGGACAAGGAATCCTTGAGCAGAACTTGGTCAACGAATACAAGAAGCGAAAGCTAGTTCAGCAAGTGAACATTACGAGCTACAATGTACGAAAAGGAGCTGGGTTTACCCTTACTATCGAAAAGCCCGAGACGGATCTTACACCTGAAATGCTGGCTTCTGGTGAATGGAAAACCAAGAACTTCAAGGCTTACAATTTCGATGCGAAAGGCATTCAACCTCCTAGTGGTCACTTGCACCCGTTGATGAAGGTATATTTTGAAAAGAAGGCTATTGTCATGAAGTTATTTGAGCGTTTGCTCAGTGTTGATCAACTAATATTTGTCTGCATCTTACCAGGTCCGACATGAATTCAGGCAGATCTTTTTAGAAATGGGTTTCTCTGAAATGCCGACCAACAAATTCATCGAAAGCAGTTTCTGGAACTTCGATGCCCTGTTCCAGCCGCAACAACATCCTGCTCGAGATGCTCATGACACTTTCTTCTTGACCAGACCAGCTAAGTGTACTTCGATACCGGAAAAGTACATGGAGAAGGTCAAAACAGTGCATTCGATTGGAGCTTACAGCTCTCAAGGATATGGATACGACTGGAAAATAGAGGAAGCTGAGAAAAACTTACTCCGCACTCATACCACAGCAGTTAGTGCCAGAATGCTTTACCAAATTGGTAAGAAGGCTCCCTGAATCTTGTCAATTCCCTGTACCTAGAATATGGTGGTGATGAAAACTGACTGACTCTGTCTTCTTTATACTTGCAGCCCAAAAACCGTTCGAGCCCGTCAAGCTCTTCTCGATTGATCGCGTTTTCCGCAATGAAACTTTGGATGCAACTCACCTTGCTGAATTCCACCAAGTCGAAGGAGTCATAGCTGACCGGAACATCTGTCTGGGTCATTTATTGGGAGTGATCAAGGAGTTCTTCAACAAATTGGGCATGAAAGAAGTACGTTTTAAACCAGCTTACAACCCGTACACTGAGCCCTCTATGGAAATTTTTGCTTTCCATCCTGGCTTGAAGAAGTGGGTTGAAGTTGGAAATTCCGGAATGTTCAGACCTGAGATGTTGCTACCAATGGGATTGCCTGAAGACGTGCGTGTGGTCGCTTGGGGCTTGTCTCTTGAAAGGCCAACGATGATTCGATATGGCATCAACAACATAAGGGACCTGATAGGGCCTAAAGTTGATCTTCAGATGGTGTACGACAGCCCTTTGTGTCGGCTCGATAAGTAACTGTTCGCAAATAGTAAATAAAGAATCTGCATTGAAAAGTTTAATGTTGGTTGTTCTAGCTGGGGGTCACTGAATTTTCAATATGATACGCAGGGAAGTTCTTCATGCATGTTCGTACTATTAAGTTAGGCTGCCGTTCTAGTGTTCCAAATTCTACATTGTTGAGCAAAGGATGCCTCCAGTCTTACCAGGTTTGACTGTTGGAGCTAGCGTTATTCGGAGTCAGATCATCAAGTTTTTTACGTTTTTTTTCAAAGTGTCTCTGTCGAATGGTAAGTTGGGGTACTAAATATATTTATGTATGTAATTGTACTTTGCTACATTATTATACCTTCGAGAGTCCTTAAAATTATTCTGAATGTGGTAGTGGCAGTCATCCGGTCGAACCTCCAAAGTCACAGTCGCTCCAAAGAAAAAGGCCTCACATAGATCTGCATCGCTGTGGAACTGTAGGATCCTGCCCTCACTTCAATCCCAAAAAGAATACTTGCTGGCTATTTCATACTTCCGTCTGATCAATAAACAAGAAAAGTATGAAAATTTCAATCATGTCATGGTAATTTTTGGAATTTTGACAATGAATAACCGCTCCAATTCTCACCTTCTTGAGTTGAATTGGTGAATGTGATAAATTTTGTAAACGTTTCCTCTTGTTCTAATTAATACCCGATCCATTCCACGAAACTTTCAATTATCGCCCTTGCTCGATAGAATCTGGTCATCCAATCAACATTTCCCCACAGAAATTTGGCAGCCAGTAAGCAGATGATGAAGGATATTCCAACCCAAGACAGTGGAACCACCAACAGCTTAATGAATCCACAACCTGCGTTTCTACATCCCGGAAATCCATCGCAGCAGATCTTTTCGATTTTGTGAGCGTCCCTGTATACTTTTAGTAGGAGACCGGGCACAGTACAAACGATAAGAATGGACTTGATGAATCTGAAGATCTCTTCACCATCGAAAATCTGGTCCATGATTGCCGTTCGCCAACACGTTCGATGAAATCTTAAACTAGCACTCGGAAACTTTCCAGTTTCATAATTTCTTCGATACTAACTGATGTCGAGCAAGAGTCAGCGCGCGTCTGTCTGCAGTCTGCATGTAGGCATTACAAATTACAAGTACCATTGCCAGATTAAAGTTTGCGAATTTCTCACCGGTGGCATTACTGGCAAGTGTATTGTGAATAAAGTATTCTAGGAATTCAACTATGGCTATTGATATCAATTGTGCTCATATCTTTGAACTGGATGAATTTGTATCAGAGCATACAACAAACAATCGCGTTAACTGAACCAACTGTTTAATGCATAGGACCTAATATTTCTAAAAACAGCACATTTACAACATCAACTGATCACGCTTTTAGCAGAAGTGATTTGGGTTTCTCAACAAGTGAAGGAATCGATCTCTGACTTAATGGCATAAAACGATGGCTGATACACGATACACGTTTGTACGTACTAAAACGTTCTGATTCTGGCACACTAATAATAAAGCTCGGTAGATAGTTGTAGAAATTATTGACAAGACATCAAAATTAACAACAATATGTAAAAAGAACAGGAATCAATACAAACATAGTCATCAAGTGAAACTGAATACTTGAAAGAAACTCAATCCTCAGAACTGATCAGAATGATCCATACTGCCAAAGAGAGAAGGCTTCATTTCTTTCACCATGTGGTTGTACAGGAAGTTTGGCATAATCGTCACATTTAGTCCACTTCCAGGAGTATCAAGTATGACTTTGCTGATTTCCTTGTCCTTCAAACCGATGACATTCTTCCCATTGATTTCCAGTAGATTGTGTTCCGTTAGGAGACCGTTTCTAGCAGCAGATGAATCTTTGACAATGTTGACAATCTTGCCATCCTTGAACTGGAAACCGATCTGGCCGTGGGAATCACGGACTAAAGTAACGCTCCTTTCATAGGGTCTGTGAAAGAAGTACGAATGAAAATGGAAAGACTGAATACACTCAGTTGAATGAATGTAACTGGGAGGCTCACCTGTCTCTAACAGCCAAGAGGAATGACTCTCCCGCCTTTTTCTTCTTTAATACACCATGAACTTTATCCATTGTCATGCCAGCCATGTCAACGCCATCAATTTGCAGTATCTGATCCCCAAACCGAAGCCCAGCTTTGGCAGCAGGTGACCCATCCATAACCAAGCAAACGAAGACTCCAGTGTGCATAGCTCTAACCTGAAAAATGAGGAAACCATTAGTCTAGGTTCCGAATGGTTCCGAATGCCCGATCTAGATCAGTATTAGTATCTAAGCTTTACCCTTAAGCCCAGTTTTCCATGTGAATCTTTCTGAACAGTAGCATGCCGTACACCATGTGTGACCATTGACTTCATGACAGCAGTGTTACCCGAAATTGGGGCGACGACTCCAACACCCATGTTGTTACGAGGGACAACTACTGTAAACCATATTTTAGTGTTATTCGTATTTTAGTGTTAAATGTTGAACGATTATGTATTAGATCACTGTATAAAAACGCTTACCTGCGCCGGAGCTGGCACCACTACCATACGGTACAAGATATTCTGGCATATTCATACGGATCACATCTTCAGTTAGCTCCAGACCAAGATAATCTCCTAATGAAGGGTACGCCATGGAACTTGCCGAAGTACCAGGACCAGCAATTCCTCGTTGCAGAGTTGGTACTGGCGCTGAAGGGTCATAACTCAGCATAGGAGGTTGCATTGCAGATACTTGCGCCTGCAACAATAAAAAAACTCTTCATCACAAACTGTGCTTTGATACTTTGGATGATAAACATTTAAACACTTACGGTGATCATCTCAGCCGCCTTCATGTCCTCAAGACTTGGATACAGAGCCATGTTGACAATTATTTTGCAACAAACAGATAGTGATCAAAAGTATCTGCAACAAAAGGGATGATGGAAATTAGCACCAAACTTACTATGTCGTTACTACCACTAAAATGCTGTGGTGGGTGTCTGTGGACTATCATGCTACTAACTTCGACCGCAACGACTGATTTCTCTTGAACAAATGACGCTTGAGGGATGATTCATAGCATCTCAAATTACATGTTTTGCTATTTCAGTCTCGTGTTTTGCTTTGTTTTTCCTAGGCATAACTGTGGTCCAACTTATCACTTATCAGGCTAATGCGCTGATTCTCTTTCTCTTATCTACCCACATACACTGCAATATGCCACAATAGAACCAAAGGGTTAATACACAACCAAGTCCAACCCAGTTGTATACTACCCTATCGAACACAATTCTGCATCGACGAATTTTGGAGATACTAAACTTTGGTGCTGATGATGTTCATTAACGTTACGAAAACGGACTGACACAATTTCTACTTTCCGCTTTTTAGCTGCTAATCGGAATCTAGTTATCATGGAAGACTAATTAGATTTTACATCTCTCGTGTAATACATTGTCGTCCAAATCGTTTCTAATGTCAAAAGCTGCATTTATCTAAGCCATACACAGCAATACATACCTTTTCCAATTTCAATTAATTTCAAAAAACTTACATGATGAAACAACCTAATTCAATTCAAATGTTCTTCACTCCTCACTGTTGTATTTGATAGTCTGCTTCTCTTGACAAACTTTTCATTCGTAATTAGGAACACTGATTTTATCCATCAACTCGTCAATTTTGTCCTGCAGAGTATTGAGGATATCAGCGCTAATAAAAAGGTGGTGTTCGTCCAAATCGTTCAAAACAAACTTTGTGCCCAGCGCAAGTGTTTCGTCCAAGTGTAGAAGGAACTGTTTCATAACAGGATCACTGCAAAACCAGAAAAACTTTCAGCAATTTCCCAAATGACGCAGCTTTTCAGGTACTTTTGATGAGCATGTTCACTTCTTCAAGAATGCATAAATCACATCCGGTTGTGGACCGTTAGTTCAACGGCTGATTGTGCAAATTTACACGTACCTCACTTACCATTTGACAAGAATACCCTTTGATACGTTAACCATCTTCTTTAGGTACAATTGTCACATAGCACTCTCAATTTCGTATTGAATGACGTGTTTCATTCGCGATCAATAATCCAGATGTAAACACAGCGGGTCACGCGAATAGTCGAGATGACGAATGAACGGAATGGATTGGTACTCTGCAAAACGACATGACCTTGATTCTCGACGACAGATGATTTCATTTTTCCCGCTTTCGCCAGTTTTGTACAGTAGATGTCGCTGCCTGTGGACTGACTCAATCCTTTTATGTCCAAGCTCCACTCTTTTCATCGAGTTTCCTAGTTCTCTGGCCACGCTCCAACTCCTTTGTGAAAACCGTTTTTAACTAGTCCCGTCAGTTAAACCCTGGGTTTTATCTAGAGCCACTAGTTAAATTTAAACTTTAACTTTTAACTAAGAGCTGAAAATAAGCCCTAGAACGATAATTTGATTTTAAAACTTGTGCTTATTCGGGTTTTATTGAGGTGAAAGGTCAACCTGATTCGTTGAACATTCTGTTCGAGGATGGTGGACACAATGGAGAAAATTACTAGCTTCACGAAGGAGGTAAACCAACATCAAGCATTATTTAAAAGGACATTAAAAATAGCATAGTTTCAGTCCTTTTGCTTTGTGTTTAAGGTCATGGTGGATAAGTTCGAATTTGTTCACACTTTTGAAACTCTTGAAGCCTTCGGCTTCAAAGTAGGCAAGCCTGTTGACATCCCCGGAACTATATTTGGTAGCAGATCGAAGAATATCCAGTGGTACGTAATCACACAGCAAGATGACAGACGATTGGCGGCTAGTGAGAAGTCTAATAAATGTTGAAATATTTTCAGGAGTGTAACTTTAACTTACTTAACCAAGTACAGGGGCTGCGATCACAATTTCTCTGTTTCGATAAAAGGTCACAATGACAACGGAAAAGATTCATCCATCGTTAGCGTTACTGGAGGTCTGTCATCAGCATCGTCAGTTGGATCTCCGATTACCCGTAAGAAAATCAAAGTGCTTGGAATCTCTTCATGTGAAAATGGTTGTTATTAACCCTGCTACTCTTTTTGTTCAGAAGTCTTTGTATTCGACAAATCTGAGGACGTTTCTGTGTGTCTTCCATTGAAGATCAAGGTGAGTGCTGGGCAATGCGAACAGCTTCCGTTGCAGCTGACGCTCAGCCTCAAGTTTCACGTGATGCAACTCAGTTCAAAGTCTCAGAGTTATGCGCCACTGGATGTACTTCAGAGCTTCAAAGATTTACTGGAAAGTGGCGCTGAATTTGCGGATGTGACCCTGGTGACTATGGATGGAAGTATTCCTGCTCATAAGCAAGTGCTGATTGGCAAGTCTTCAAAATATATCATGTCCCATGAATGTGTACGGCTGGTCTTCAACTTTGTTATTTATGTATCCGCAGCAAGGAGCCCTGTTTTCCGAGCTATGTTCTCAACAGATATGGTAGAAACCAACAACAACAGGGTAGATATCAAAGACTTTGACAAGAAAACTATTTCTGCCATGCTTAAGTAAGTCGACATGGAAGTTATGTGCGTGCATGATTTCGAAAAAGTAATCAAGCACAAGTCATACAATTTTTGATTTCAGGTATATTTACTATGGATCTACTGATGAAGTGGCCGAAAATCCTCTGGAAATGCTCTGTGTTGCTGACAAGTATGACTTGAAAAAGCTGCGAGAAGTTTGCATCTGTAATGTCACTCAAGGACTCAAAGTTGACAATGCTATCCAGAAATTGCTGTTGGCGGACCGCTTCCACGTGAAAGATTTTAGGAACGTCGTTATGCAGTTTTTTAGAACGTGAGTTAATCATCAGAACTTGCTCTCTTTTATTGAGGTCGTGGAAAGGAATCACCCTAACTCTCACTGCTGCCTCGTCGTTATGCTGCAGAAATCATATGGAGATCGCCAAGACAGATGACTTCAAAGAATTTGTAAAGACGAACCTGGACCTGTATCTGGAGGCCTTGACTGGGAATCTGAAAAAAGCAAAGACTGGAAATGTTAAAAAAGCAAAGTGAACCTGAAGTTGTATCCAGAACTCTTTCCTCAAGTCTCCGTTAGATGTATAGCAGTTGGTCATTCAAAAACACATCAGCTAAAGGAAAGTATTTATAGGGAGTTAGCGGTTTTTTATTCAGCAGCGTTTTCAGAAACATAGTTTTACAGGTCAGGATAGAAGAAGCTATTTGTATGTAATGTACTGCAACTGAACTTACTTTATACTTAAAATTGTCAATTAAAGTTTTTTCTTGACAAGTACCATGTCATTATTCGCAAGGAATTTTCTCAGAATTGTCCTTTCGAAAACACCTAAGTATTCGCCTGAAGAGAGCTCTCACAAACCTCGTTCCCAAAAATATGCGTTTCGACCCCCCTCCTTCTGTTAGTTCCCATTTCGTTCCATATAAGCTCGACGCTCGACCACCTCCCCCTGGTAATGTTTGTTAAGCTTGATTATAAGCAGATTGTCCCGGAGCGCTTGCCGCAACAGTATAAGTATAATGGCAATGATAAATGAGGTTGATTGTTGATTATGTTTTTTGGAAGCTGAAGACGTGCGCCTAAATCAAAATCAATATAGTGAATATAGCCCAACGAGGAAGATTGCCAACTTTTTGAAAATGGACGTGAATTCGCCGCCAGCAACGAGCAATTCTACCGTTCCTGGTTCAACAGTTAATTCCTCTACTGTTCCACCCGAACCCGAAAGCGAAGACATTGGTAAGTTAGCAAAGAATCAAACTGGAGCAGAAGAAATGCAATTACTGAATTCGCCATGGTCTCAAAAGTAATGATTTGCTTTTGATATGTTTCAGTGGTTGCTAGTGCTAGAAGCCTCATCCAGGGCATTGTTGAAGGTCGAACTGAAGGACCCATCGTGAGGCTGGAATGTACTTCAGTACATTTCGGGACTTACATTGCCGATGCTTGCAGTGATGTCGTGATTACAAAACATGGGGTGCAGTTTGTGGTTAAGTTGAAAGGTGAGACCTGAATATTTTTTCTTGTTAATACAGAAAATGGATAGCTGCATTTTATGTTACGCTGTTTAGATGAATCGAAAGCTGATCTTGTTGCTGCAAGTATTTCAATTCTCCGTTGCCTGCATTATGCCCCCGCGGGTATCATATTGATACGAACAGGAAAAAGTGGTCGCAGTGGGTCAGAAGACGTCTGGGACTACCCGAACAAAAGGAAGCTTCTGGCGACGACTGGTTTGATACAAGTAGTTCAGGTATTTTGCCTGCATTCGAGCCTTCAGCGAGTGAGTGTGAATTAGCAGCATCTTACATTCAAACGTATAAATTACACAGATCCGAAGGAAGTCAACATGGTTTTCCGCTTCAAGTCCATCTCGCAAGCAGCAATGAAAATGATTCAAGATCAGAAGTTACTCAGCCATGAGTTTATAGCTATTTCTCCTGATGATGCATCCAGAGTGTTGGCCGCTATTGGTATCAGCATAGATAAGAGCGAATCGGTCCTGTTCTCTCATCATGTGAAGCTTTATGTGAAGGGAGTCTGTGGACGGAAGGAAGGTATATGGAAGTGGAAGGAACGTGGCCAAGGTGACATCCAGATTCTGCAAGATACGAAAAATCCCAAGAAAATTCGCGTCGTGTTGCGGAGAGAAGGGGTACACACGATTGCTTGCAATCATTGGGTCAATAAAGACAACAAGGTTACGATCCCTCTCGTCAGACCGGAAGTAGTAATATGGACTGCTGAGGATTTCAATGAGGATCGAGGTGTGGAATCGGTGGTTCTCTCATGCAGCTTCGAGAAAGAAGAAAAGGTTTGTGTCAATTTCTTACACTTGAAATAGTTCACAAGGGATGGTGATATATCTTGTTTCAATGAACAGGCTCAGGAGTTCAAGGCCGAATTGGAGAAAGCAATCGCGCTGGTAGCTGCCCATACTGACCCACGGAATGATGAGAGGCAGTCTGAATGTGGGACTGCGGCTGATACACTTTTGCCCGTGAACGTTGGATCTGGAGACCAGAACACGGCTACCCCGAACGACAAGGACCGACTCAGCAAGAACGACAAGGACCGACTCAGCAAGAACGACATACCTGCAAAAGGTGCAAATTGGCCGAGTAAGGAAAATCAATTTTAACAAAAATGGCCGACTAAAATTTTTCGCTAGAATTCACGTTTAAAGGCATAATGGACACGATTACACAACTTATCCTTAACTACTCATACGTTTTTGACCAGTTTAAACTGATGTAATGCTATTGGCTGCACTTCAATGACTAAAACAAGTGCTAGAATACAGATATTTGAGGTAAACACCGAAATTTTGCGATCAGAATCAATTTACATGTCGGCAAAAGATAATCTAAATCTAGCGTCTAGCATTAGCTCTTCCTTCAGATTCCACACTTTATACGATTTTGCCTTCAAGTCTCAACTTTGCTCTATCAGAAGTACTAACAAATAGGCGCGAATTCCGCTGCTTCTGTCTGATTCGCTGCAAAGCTTCTTTCAAGAAATAGTCCTGCATCAGCTATAAATTTCGATTGATTTGGAAATCGCCTAGGGTCGGTAAAAGAATAATAGTGAGTGGCGCATCCTGGAGGTACCTTCTAGAAAGGTGTATAAGCAGGATGTAAATCTAACTATTTATTTATTTTGATTTGAAATAATCTTCTCTTACTTTCTTCAAGCAACCTGGGTAGGTAAAAGTGACCTGGAATCTGATTCTTTTACCTTGGTCTTTACCCTACCCGACATTATGATTTGCTTAATTCGAATATAGAAATCTAAAAGACTATGATTTCGCTTGCTTTCAAACCTCGAAATGCTGTAATGTGACTATTTTCAGCTCCACACAAAAATTCCCCGTTGTTTACGTTTGCCGAAATCGAAGGCAGTTCGTTTAAAATTTAAAAACAACTTGGCGCCGTAGGCGCCGGAAATTTTTGATAAACTTGTTATGTATAACGTGAATTCTAGCGTCATTTTAGTCGGCCAATCGATCGAAAGTCAGCCGTTGTGTGCTATCTAATTAAAGTCAGCCAAAACGGGCCTTCGGCCCATTTTGGCCGACTTTTTCCTATTTTTTTGCCTACTTTGGCTGGGTAAGCTCCTTACCCCCTTACCGCACCTTTTGCAGGCCTGAAGAACGTCATCGACAAGATGGTTGCTGACGCCAAGAAGCACAAGGCTGAATCTGAAAGACTGTTCGCAGTTGTAGCTCGACACGAATTGGAAGACTATCTATGCCACGTTGAAAATTCTCTCGCGGAGGTTTCTGGTTGGCTCGATCTCAACAAACAGGCTGACAAGGAATCCTATCAGGCCAAGCTGAAGGAGTTCCAGGAGAAACTAAAGTCTAAAGTAGAAGTCCCACTTGGTAGTCCGGAAGTTGAAGGCCAGGGGGAGGGCAGCTTGTTGAACCAGGAACCCAGTAGTAGTAAAAGATCTCGTCGAGAGTAATCTGTAGTTTCGTGTCGTGACTTTTATGGTAGAATTCTGTTTCTAAAGTACTCAAGTTCCGATGAAAATTACAGTTTCATAATACATACATACATACCAATACCAATAAAGTATTTACTGAAGCAACATCAATTTCTGTCTTGTATCGATAAGACTAGCCTGAGTTTGAACTTGATCGATGAAGTAAGACCACATACCAGTAGAACGCGCCTAGTCAAGGTTACGTCACGACTCATGGCAGAAAATTCAGAACGGGTTTTGCTAAAATTTCCTCTAGGTCTGGTTACTTTGAAATAAAACTATGTGAATGGGCGGTCATTTTAAAATTTTGATAGTTGTAAATATAAACAGGCTGAAGTGAGATTCATCATTGTAATGGGTAAAGGAGGATCAAAGCATCGTCGTTCAGCCAAGAAAACTCATCAGGATTCTGCTAGAACTCCCTCAGGCTCTACCAACTCAGAACATGGCTCATCAAAACCAACATCGACAGCCGGTGCAGAGTTGAAAGTCAGTTCTGCCACAAGAATATCGGATTTCAGCTCAAGTGGTGGGTTTCCCGATAGTTATACGGATCCTTCTAAAACTTCGAAAAAGTCCAAAGGCTCAAAACAATCGAAAGCTTCAAAAAAGTCTGCCAAATCCTCTAAAAGAAAGAAAAACTCAAAAAATTCCGAAACTTCCAAACACTCAGAACAGCCACATCAGTCGGAAGCTTCTAACCATTCTGACAGTGCAGGAAACAACACTTCGGAACACAGCCATCAAGGTAGTAGCAATGGCCAACACCATGATCATCCCGCACCATCGGATCACCATAGCCATAATCCCACGAACGATAATTCGGCACCAGCTGAAGTCCACGACTCGCCACAAGGCGAAATAGAGACGCTGATACCTGCTCCAGTATCCTCCGGCTTTCCAACAGTCGCTGAAGCTGAAGAACCAATAAACGCCGACATTCTAGAATTGATCAGGTCACAGTCAGGAAACTTTAAACCAAGGGTCAGAGAATCAAGCGCCAGTACAAGTCTTGTCATCCGGAAGCCTCCATCGAACACAAGCAAGTCTGATAGCTTTTGGCAGCGCTTCTTTGGTTGGGGAACGCAAGACTGTTGTTGTGATTCCCGTAAGTTCTGAATGAAATATAAAACAGAGTTCAAAGGCTTTCAGGTTTCAAGCTTTCATAAGTTATGTTTTGTTTCAGCAATCACTTGTGATCAATACGATGTTGTCTTGCAAACTCCAGCGACGCTTGGATGTGCTTCGACATGTGCTCCTGTTTACAATTGCTGTGATCCCTGCCAATGTCAAATGAATTTTCCTGCCCGATGTCCAACACCGAAAAGCGATGCTGCTACAACGGCTGAACACGAAGTTATTCCACAACCGCCAACCAGCGCGACTGCATCAAAACCTGTTGAACAGTCTAACCAAACTGATCCAATCATTCCTTCTTCAAACCCGAAATCCCAAGACTCTCGGAAGTCCAGTAAAGAACAAAGTTTAGTAAGTTTTGATGTGAAAATGGAAGTCCTACTTCAGTCTAGGAAACTGACCATCTGATCTTTCATTCAGGTTAAGAAGCATGGAACATTTCCCAGATGTGACCGATTCTCTACTATCTGTCGAGAGCCAGCCTGCAATCGACCTCGTCCAAGTTGGCAGCAAGCGCCGCCACCGGTTTTCATTTCTTCAACAGGAGGCGGGGGAAGTGATGGCAGAAGGGGGCTTGTAGGACTTGAAAAGTTGAAGAATGTCGATATCGTAGAAGAATTGACTTATTGTACTCCATGTGGATGTGGCTGTGGCGGCTGCTGTTCATGTGACCCGTGTTGCTGTTCGAATGCATGTTGCCCTCAATGTGTCACTTGTGGATGTTGTGGACTTGGAGAAAGTTGTTGTTGCTGCGTGGACGGCTGTCGGCCAATGGGTCCAATCAAGTACTGTCGAAGGCAAAGATTCAACTTCAATGAAAGGCGATATAATTCTCAAGAGGCGACGCGGCAGAGGTAAAATATAAGGCATTTAGCCAGCTTCAGTGAAAAGTACGAAGTTATATCAAATGAGACTTTGGTTTTGGTTTACTAGGGTCAGTGAAGCCAAGCCAAATCCATATGACGAGATACCAGTTGGGAAGAATCCAACTCCATCTGATGTACTACGACAAAGTGTTAGTGGGGAAACTGGAACTGGAACCACTGATTCTGGAATTCCAATTGAAGACGTACTGCCATCAGAAAGTGGAACTTACTACTTTAATGCGGAACG
>JAQGBJ010001795.1:0-20457 GCA_034698345.1 Sphaeridia pumilis
AACCCTTTAGTAACAGCTTTGAGCAGTCTTGCCAAGACTGCTTAAAGCGTTACTGACAGACGCACAGACGAACAGACAAACAGACGAACAGACGAACAGACAAACAGACGAACAGACGAACGGACCCAGTAAACCCATAAGGTAGCTTGGAAGCTACCTAATAAAAGCGACGAAACTGTTTATTCAGAAATTATTCGGAAGGGGTCATTTAATGTTCTATGAGCTGCAGAATCGGTGGAGTGGAATATTATATGTGTGATAATGAATATACTGTATAAATGCGTACGTCGGAATTGACTGAATTGAGGTTAGGTCAGAAATGTGCTGGCTGGTTGTTGGCCTGACTGGATGTTTATTTTGCAGGTCGAGACGAATTGTTGAGATTTTTTATTGGCGGTGGAAGGGATTTAGGTGGATGTTTGATGTAGTAAATACTAGCGTATTAAATCTCCTTGTGAAAGTGAAATGAACTTGATAGCTAATAACTAAGGAGGAAAATTGTGATTGGCAAAAGTGTTTGCGAATTTGGTTGATGAATGGGATCACGCATTGGCGGCATTGAAGATGAATTGAAATTGTTTGGATGTAGTAGTGGCGTGTTGATTCTACGGAGGGAGAATATTTCTTGTGGAATTGATAAGACGCAGATGGTGTGATGCAAGAAATTGTTGATAGAGAAATAATATTCCATGCATAAGAAGCAAGAAAGAAGAAGCTGGTTGATTAGATTTGATTGATTCTTGTGAGTAAAATAATTTGGACTGGTTGTTGGTTGGTTGGTGGAGTCAAGTGTCAGTTGGACATGTTGAAATGATTAATGTGTTTTGGGGATTATTGCTGCGGATTAAAAGTGACAAAGTAATGATAATACGTATAATTGTGATAGTAGTTTAAAAAGTGATGCAAAATTATAGAAAGAGTTGCGTTAATTTTATCATGGATTTTTAAATTGATACAGTTGATGAATACAAGAACTGTTTGAGTAAGGTCAAGTTAAAGGGCATTAGAATGATGATGAAAGCTTATGGAGAAATGGTCTCAGTTGAATTAAAGTAGGGCTAATGGGTTCAAGTCTAAAATAAAAATTATTATAAAAATTGTTTTTATTGGCATATTTTGGTAGGGGGATGCGGATACGGAAAAGAAGGCTAATGATTGTGTTTTGTTGTATGATTTTGGCGGCTCAATGAGCTTGTTTTGAAGTAAAACGTTGTACAAAGGCTGAATACGCGACGGTGAGAATCAAGTTCAAGGAAGACCAAACTATTGGGAGCTTACTTAGAGAGACGATGATGATGTTGACAAAGGAGCTTGATTTTTTGTGTTGCGAAATATTTTGGCAAGGCAAAAGTATGTAGGTATATGAGGCACGTGTAGCGGTATACGCGTAGTTGTGAGTGAGTGAGAGAGACGCGATTTGTAAAATGGCAAAATGGGAATAGACAAGGAGAAGGAGGTTGAGGTATGCGGATTGCCTCAAGGTGAAGTTGAGTGTGTGTTTGTTGTTATGATGGCGGCGGTGATTGTTGTTTGTGTGTGTGGGAAAGAGCGTATGTACATATATCATATATAGTTGGAGGGGAAAGAGTGCGAATTTTGCAAGGTGAGGTTGTTGGACCAAGTTTTTTTTTGCAAATGGACAAGGCTTAGTGTATTTGGTTGTTTGTTGGGCTGATGATGGTGAGAAAGGGTTAAGTTTTATGATTCCTGTTTACTGAGAGAGTACAGGACGACGAATGAAGATGAATAATAATAAATGTTGGTGGAGTTATACGACCGGAGCTGCGGGGTTAATGGTAGCGCGAATTTTTAGTGTTGAGGTAGTAGTGGGAGGAGTTGCGAAGGTTAGTGCGTAGTAGTAGTAGATGCGGAGTTTTGCGAATTTTGCGAGCAAGGGTTGATTGTTTCATTGACTTTTGTGGATTATATAAAAGTGTTTGCGAATTATTTCGGAGAGATGTTATTGAGCATAAGGAAGGATGAAGAGGATTGGAGCGTCTTTATGGACAAAAGTGTCTTGTTGTTGCAGCGTGGCTGTGGGGGTAATTGACTCTGACTGAAGGGCTGAAATGGAGGCAGTTTGGTGGAACTGCTGCTATATAAATACATGGAAATGTTGTTGTTGTTGTTGTTGCTGGGACTGGGAGTGGTTGGGAAGAATTGGCGAATTTGTTGTATGTGTGTGATTGAGTTAGGCAGGGATGGTTAAACTTGGTTTGGCCGGGGATGGCGACAGGAGCCGGCGAGGAAAGAGGGCGACAGATGTGTTGAGTGAGATTTTGGTAAAATGGCAATTGGCCTGCTGGGATGATGCTGTTGTATCTGAGGTTATTCCATGTGTCCATGATAATGATATTGCGGATTGGTGTAGACTACTATGCACATGCTGTGAGAAGTGATAGAGTGCGTTCACTTTTGGCCTTGAGAGAGCTGTGGAGATTGTTGGTGAGGGGTTTGCGAAAATGGTTTACGTAATGGAATGGTACGGCGTTGGCTGGGCTGACTAAAAGTGAGTGTGAGAGACGAGAGTGCAAAGATACGGCTGGTTTATTTTGATATCCCGGACGATTACCAAAGGAAGGCTTGAGACGCTTTGAGAGAAGAAGGTTGTCTCGAAGTACGAAATTAGAGCTGTTTGCGCTATTTTGGTGGATGAATTGGCGAGACGTTGTAAAGGGTTAATATTGTGGTTTGTGTAGAAGAGGTTGGTTGCGTATAGACTTTGGACGAGACGGAGGAAGGATTCTTGAGAATTTGGGAAATGGCGGATGTGGTCAGCAAGTAGTGGGGAGATGATAAGGGCGGGAAGCGAGTTTTCTGGAGAATTGTTCCTGGAGGAATTTTGGAGGGAAGTTGTGGGGAAATGTTGCGTGATGAGGTAACAAAGGTGGTGGTGGTGGGTTTATATGAAGGAGAAGAAGAAGAAAAAAGTGAATGTGATGAGGCTGGAGGGCTGGAAATGTCCAGGTCTTTTCTAGGAACAAGAAGGAGAAGATAGTTCTAGAGATGCAATGCGGGATGGAGAGACTTGAGAATTTTTGGCGGGCAGGAGTAGGGAGCTGGAAAGTGCATTGTTTGGATGCGTTTTGTATTATATTATTGCGTCGTCGTCGTTGCTGGATGAAGTCACGGATGATGTTATTATTATTGTTGTTGATATGGTTTGGAAGGGATTGGGAATGGAGGGGAATTAAATGAAATTCAATGCGGAAGAAGGAAGACGTAGAACGAAGAGTGTTGGGAGAAGAAGACTGGAATTCTGGAGGGAAATTCGGGTTCTGGATAATAACTGGATGATGGAAACGTTGTTGAATTTTTGTTTTTCTTTGTTTAGTGGGGCAGGTGGAGAAGGGATATAATTGATGGAATCATGGAATGTTTTGGGAGATTGTAGGGATGATAATCTTGAGATTTCTTGAGTAAAAATTCAAGGAGCTGCTGAAAAGGTTGAAAAAGGTAGGAGGAGGAAGGGTAATTGTGTAATTTTGTAATTGTTAAATGGGATGAAATGCAGTGGAAATTTGGGATTGTTGTATATTTTGGCACAGAGAAGAGGGATTCGAAATGAATGTTTTGGATTTTGATGTAATATTATGGGATGAAAATGTTTGACAGAGGAGAAAGAAACAGGCAACAGGATTGTTTTTATCTGGCTTATTCTGGTGAAATGTCGTTTGGGATGATTATTGTGCTAGATGGTATAGTTTGGTGGCTACATGTAGAAATATACGATATGAAGGTTTTTCTTGGAAGTTTGACTTGTCATTGTTGATCAAGTGGATGAATGTAATCTGACTTGGTGATGATTATATGGAAGTATGGAAGGGCGGCGGGGAGTTGTAAACAAGATAAAAGTATATGGGTTTCTTGGAATCGTTGGAAATAAATTAGGGCGAAAAACAAGTTAGTTGTTCTTAGTTGGGGCATATTCGTTGTGGACAATGTGTATGATTTGGATGAATAATATTTGCGTGGGAACGTAATTAAGTATATAAGCGAGAGGCTATGTTGTCAAAGGTTGTGGTTTAATTGCAGTCATTGAGTAAAGTTTATTTGTGTGACTAAAGAGTAATTTTGGAGGGATGTTGTTGTTGTTGTTTGTTTCGTCGTGAGCGATGAATGTGTGTGATGACCATCTGGAACTTGAAAGGTTATGGAATGAAAGTTGGAATTATGAGAGGGCAATTAATAATTGGAGAATCTATTAGTGTTAATACATTTGTCAATAATGAATCGATGGATCCCTTGTTAGCGTAAGTAAACTACGTCAGAGGCTTACCCGTGTTATAAATGACGTTACTACTGCTCTAATCTTTTTTTAGGAATCGATACAAGTTGTTTTGAAAGGACTTGTGTGGTGATGATAAGGACAGGTGTGAAAATGTTTTCAAGTTCCGTGTCATGAAAGAAGAGCATGTCAAGAGGTTGGGAAAGGAATGAAATGGAATATTGGGAATAACATAATTATATAGGCTGTGAGAGTGAACATAACAAGTTTGATTGATTGCGATGGCATGAGTCATGTTATTGAGGGGAATGTGTCAATGTTGGTGACAAATATTACAAAAATTTGAGGGCGACATGGCGACAATGTATCTTGCTGTTGGAGTTGATAAGTGAAGAAATGGTTGTAGATTTGGTTGGATCGTGTTGTTTACTTGATATAATGAGAGAATAGTGAAATAGTGGCTGACTGGAATAGCAAAGATCATAGGGATATTTTGTTTAGATATTATCTGAGATAAGGGATGAATTGTTGTGTGTGTGTTGGTGATATATGTGGACACGTCCGGTTTATGATGGAAATTATGAGGATGAGTTGTACGTAGTAATACGTGGAGCTAATGGAGCACGTGATGGATGAATCGTACTTTAGCTAATAGTACATAAGTACGTAACGTAATTGTTGACTGCCTTTGCGACTGATGAAATGAGTTTGTTGTTGTGTTGGTGATGTTGGTTAGAAATGGAGGCAATTTGTTCTAATTTGGTCTATAAATAGATGGAGTAACGAGTAATGTAGTAATGAGGATAATAGTTTGTGGTATTTGTGTGTTGTTGTAGTTGTTTTGATTGCTGGATAAATGAAGATTATGTAACTGGATGAATTTGATGTGGCACGAAATGAGGATGGTCGTTGGTTTGAAATTGTTTGATTGAATACAATCATGAGGATGATCTTGGATGACGTTTATGATGATGATGTGGGCTGAGAATTTGCTTGTACAGGTGTATATATGGTTGCGGTGGTAGAAATGTTGGTCAGGCGTCAGGGACCGACTTGAGATTGTGTATTTTGCAGAATGTTCTCGATGGAATGAAAAAAAGATTTTTGGTGGCGACAAAGTTAGTTGAATGGGTTTTGTAAAATATGCGGTTTGGTGACGGAATGAAGGCTCAGAGGCGCCTGATGTTATGTGAAAAATGTGGGGCGCTGCTGGCAGGATCCCAGCGAGGGAATGATGATGATGGGAGAAATGCGAAATATTTTGGCAGTGGTGTTAATGAGCGGTAGGAAGCTGTAATATGATGATTGTGTATACTGTAGAATGCAGTCTGCAGAAGAAAAGAGGAACCTATTTGATAGTATGAAAGTGTTTGCGAATTTTTTGCGGTAGTTGTAAGTATAGTTGTAAGCTTCGGATTTGGCAGGCTGGCGGTTTATAATTAGGTTGTTTGTTGGAGTCTTGTGACGAGGACTGTTTGAGAAAAGGTTTTGAAAGTTTAAAATGAAATGAGTGTTTGTAGTACTACAATAGCTGAAATCGGAAGATGAATGGATCTTTTGAAGTGTTTTTTTTGTGTAAACATGCGTGGGTGAAAGCAGGAAGCATAAAGGAAGTTTATGCAGAGGATGTTTGCAGAAATGCAATTTTGGATGCATTTACTACAAGACCAGGTGGTTTAGTTGGTTGTTTATTTGTGGAGGTTGCAGTGGACTTGCAGAAAGTGTTAATTTTAGCTTGAGGAGTGGAGGAGAAGAAAAGTAGGTTATTCTGTGTATGGCTGTTTATGGAAGTGTTTTGGCTTTGGTTGAGAGGAAATGACTTCATGTAAGCATATGGAGAAACGTAAAGAAATGTGTGGAGAAGCAAAAGATTGTATGCAATAAATCCGAGACTGTAGTTGTTTATGAGACAAAGTTTGGAGATGGTAAATGAAAATAAATACATGTATGTAATAATTTTGGCTGAGAGATTTGTTGGAAGAAAGTTGTTTGCTTGGAAGAGATTGGTGGACTAACCGTGAGTGTGGTCAAGGTTGATGTGTTTGTTTGATGGGGGGGGGCGGTGAATGTTTGAGCAAGGAGATTTGTAATGGATTTGATGTAAATTTATATAGATCTAGGTTATTTGAGGATGTTGTTGTTGTTGTTAGAGCTGCTGTTGCTAGGTGGTGGAAGAAGATTGGAAGAATGACAGTTTTATGTGGTGACATTGGGAATGGTTTGAGAGGCTCAAGGTCATGGTGAAAGTTGTAGTTGTGATGGAATGGCGAATATTGAGGAGTATATGTCTCTCTGTATGTAATTTGTTGATGTTTATGGAAAGAAAGCTAATATGAAATTGTTTTTATTTGTTGCAGGAGTATAAACCTGAAGGCGTGCTTCAACATAAACCAGACGGACAGCAAGGACAAGCTGACGATCGCCCTCCATACACACAATGACTGTCTGCGAATATCGATGAACAACGAAGCGGAAATGAAGGAATGGCTCCGATTGATGAACGCACTTTGTGAGGACGAGGGAGAATGTGAGAATACGATAACGCCGGCCGTAAACCTCTCGAAGCAGTTGTTTGAGCACGTGTGGATTGTGACGGCGCTGAAGAATGGGTTGGGGGCTGAACGAGGGATTTTGGGCCCTTATCGGCTCTGTCTGACTTCCAAGGAACTGCAACTGCTCAAGGTTGGAGTGAAGGCGAGCGATGTGGATGTTCGGAATTGGGATTTGGTGTTTCCGGTAAGTTGAGGAGGGAGAGAGAGAGAGAGATTGATAAAAAAAATTGTATCTTGTTGAAAGCATACGTAGAAGTGATGATTGACAAGGAAAGTTGGTGCGGGAAGGAGTTGGACCTTGGCCTTGATTTTTAAAAGTTGCTGGAGCTGGTTGGGAGCGTGGTGTTTTTATAGAATATGTAATCAAAGACATGGCTGAAATGCTATTTAAGAAAGAAGGAGACTGGGTGAGCTAATATAGTTGAAGTAGTTTTTGAAGAGGTTGAATTGAATGAAGTGTTGTTGTTGTTCAAGGACTAAGTGGGATTAAGCTACGAAGTAACGTGACAAGCTAGAAATAGCTTGGAAATAGCAGAGGAATTAAAGAGAAGCTGATGTTAATCGCAGCTACAGTAGCCTTGGTGGATTTGGAGACGGAATAATAAGGATGATGTTGCTGCTGCTGCTGATGATGATGAAAGTATTTTTAGAAACCGGGAAAGGTAACAAAGGTTTTCAAGGCCAAGGTGTTCTAGGACGTGGAGCTGATTTGATTGTCCCGGGATTCGGCGGCTTTTAGTAAAATGAAGATTGTTTGTGTTTTTTACAGCTGACAGTAATCCGAAACGTGTGTAATATGGGAATCTTCTTCCATGTTGAAGTCGGGAGGTCGGCGTGTACGGGAGCGGGGAAATTGAGCCTCAAGACGGATGACCAGAATATTGCACAGAATATGCACCTGTTGATCCTCAAGTAAGTAGAAGAATATTTGTTAAAATTCCTGGTTGGTTACAATTTTGAAGAAAAACATTGGGTGAAAGTAGTGTGTTGGAGATTCGGATGGAAACAAAATCGGGGATGAGTAATGTTGTTGTTGTTGTTGTTTTGGCCGTTCTGGTCTGGTGAATTTGATGAGAATCATATGTGGTTGAGCTTTGAGGAAAGACAAGTTAGATGTAGTTACACAATCGCATGCGGAATTCCTTTATAGTTTTGTTACAGCTATTCTCAAATATTTTGCTACAGTTTTGATAGGGTGTGGCGACATATATATAGCGGTTCAAGATCTTATTGGAGAGTTACATATGTAGCGAGCTGTTTGAAAGGTGGTGGAGATTGTGGAGATATCCTTGGCGACTAAGAAATATGCGGATGTTTTGGCAATTGACAGTGTTGGGGAGAGCAAAGGCTTTTCTAGAGAATTAGTATAAAAAGTTGGCTAATAAGAGCGCGTGTGTAGAAACATGTGGAAGCGTCGGATTATTGGCGCCATTGAGGCGAAAAAAGTTGTAGTGGATAGTGGATTGGTCAAAGTCACTTAAAGTTAAGCAATGTACATATGAAGTATGTGTGGTACATAAATGAATGACTTTATGTGAGTGCAGGTAAATATGTAACTGGATTAACTGGATTGTGTGGGAATATTATTTCATTGTGCATTGTGGGTTTTTTAATAAAAAGTGGAGCTAGCTAATTATATAGGAAAAGGGCAATGGGAAGTATGCTTTTAAAAATATATATAGAAATTAATTTACGCAATGTGAGAAGGCCAGGTGAGCAGAAGAAGAAGAATTGTAAATTAAAATTGAGCTGTGGATGATGCATTTGGAATGCAATTGAAAGCAAGGCCGCTGAAGGACGCTGCAGATGAGGTGCATTGCATTTTGTATTGTCAATTGTTGTTTGCGATTTGATCGCCTCCAATTATGTAACGGGGTAGAACAAGTGCATATGTATAAAGGATGATAATGCTGTAGGTGCTATTATTATTATTGTTGGGTTGGGTGCGGTGCTAATAAAGTGCATGGCTCGGGGATTGCGTTGTCAGTTGTCGTAAAAGGATTGATGGATTGAAGAAGAGTGAGTAGTAGTGAGACTTGGGTAATTATTAACTCTCATGGATTTTATTATTGTCGTAGGCAGTTTTGCAAGGAATTGTTTGAATTTGTTTGGTCAGCAGATTTGCTGTGTGTCTAAATTGAGAAGTGAAGAAGGGGAGAAGAGTGTTGAAATATGTTGGAGTTGTTGTAAAAAGGCTTTTTTCGCGTTAGTGGGCATGTACGTGTCTAATGGAAAAATGCATTTTGTGTGTCTCGTCGTCTCTCTCGACTCGAACCAAAGATTGTGTTGTTTGGCAATGCAATTGGCAAGGATGATGTTGCAGGTTTTTGGTTTACGTTGTGCCGCCGCCGGCGCCGAAAGCAATTTAACAACGTGCAATATGCACATGCACTATTAATGAACAGAATGTTTAAGTTTGGTTGCTGCGGTTGTTGTACTTTAAGAAAGTAGGACAAAATGTGGGTTCAGTCAGAGAAGATTATTGCGAGGCGGGATGGAATACAGAAGAAGTCTGATTGAAAAGAGTTTTAAAAAAGAAGTGTTGCAAAAATGTTAGCAATTTTTTGCAAGGCTGCTGGGACAGTGGGCATATGAACAGGTTTCGTTGTTCTTAAATGGTGAATTGTTGGAGACACGTGGAGGTAAATGTGCAGGTGTATTTTAGGAGGCAGGTTTGCATCTGTAATTGGCATGAGGTTTTATAGATAATGTGGAGGGCCACGTGTTATAGGAGTTGGAGGAGGAGAAGTGGGGTTAGAGTTTGAGAAAGCACGTGTGGATGATGAATTGTAGATGAAAAATAGGTATGAAAGGTTATGCAGAATCATGAATGACGTAAAGGAATTTAAGAGCGTTTACACGGTGCAGAAGAAAGAAGAAGGGTGTAGTGTAAATGGAGGTGAATTGATTTAGGAGGACCGTGAGACAGTTGGAGACATAAGTGTCGTATGCATAAGTAGGCTTAATTACAGGTGTGTGTTGGTAAGTAAAATGGAGAAAATACTGGACGGCGGATGTGTAGCTAATTTGAAATTCAAAGATTGTGAATGGATTTAGGTTAGAAGAGTGTGGTGAAATGTTGAGAGTTGGATGTTAACGAGAGGAAATTGGTCATTGTGGTGGTGGTGGTGGTAGTGTTAATGAGGAAAAGATTAAGATGGCAAGTTGGAAGAGATATTTAATGTATGCTAACGTTAGCGGAGTTACTGGTTCAGGATGGTTTTGGCTTGTTAGGCTGGTTTGTGTCTTGGTATTTCTGGTTGGTGGCGATTTTGAAAAGATGTTTGACATATAATTGCGATGTAGAGTGAAAAGTGTAAATAGGTCTGGCGACGGGGACGAGAGTAAATAGTAAATATTTTGATTGGAGTCTTAATTAAAAGTTTGGTTCTTGGAATGAGAGGATGAAAGAATATAGGATATGAGGACATGTGAGGATTGAAGGATTGTGAACGTTAATTGTAAATACAATTGAAGGTAGGATTCATTATCCAGGTTTGCGTTGTTGCGTTGGTAATGTGGGAAAGAGACTGAATAGAATTTAATGGAATTGTGAATGGAGAAGGAGGTGAAATGAAATAGCAGAGTCAGATGAAAGGGTGGGGAAAAGTACCAGACGAGCGGGTGTATTGTGACTTGTGGAATCTGGTTTAATTACAGCTATAATATGATATTATTGGACGGAGGAGAAATAGTCAATATCCTGTTTGGAATTTGCAGGGTTGTATTATTTCAGTTGAGCTTGAGGAGGAAATTGGCAATGTGCATTTGGAGTGTTGTTGATGTGTGATGAATGGTGAGTATATATGGGCGGAGTAGGATTTGGCAAGAATGCAAAAAGTATATACTGGAGACAGATCCTGTTACGAAACGGAGACCAAGACAGAGATCATGTTTGTTACGGCGGCAATTTTTGTGGAATGGCTGGTGTAAATTGGCGACTTTGGGATAGTCATCATACAAGTGATGAGAATAACGTTTGGACACTGTCATATATGTATGTTTATACGTGGAGATGAAATGCGTATATATTATCAAGTTGATCTCGTTAGAAGACGGAGTTGGTGTAGTGTTTGAGGTTGTTGCGAATTTTTAGTACACGAGCGACCTTGTAGCTTTGGCTGATGCGGCGCAGTTACAGTATTAAAAGTATATAGTTTGCTGCGGCGGAGTTGGATAGTAGATTTGGACGACAGGAACTAAAGTGCTATGGTGCTGTTGTAGAGTCACGCGTCTAGTTTCTATTAGAGGAGCGGCAAAATTGGCGAGGTATTGCGAAAATATTTTGCGCGGCAGCTTGAACTGGTATTTGATGGGTTGCAGATGTAATGCATGTGTTTCTATGTGTGTAGCTGAGGGAGCGTCTAGTATTTGGCTGCTGCTGCTGCTGCGCTGCTAGTATTAGAATTGTAGAAGTGTAGCGAGCCTGGTTGAATTATAATAGAAACTTGATGGTTGTTGAATGAAGGTTTTGTTCGTTTGGTGTATGTATGGTTGCGTAAAGGGGGAGGCTTGTTAATAGTAGTTGTGTATAATATATATATAGCGTGCATGTATTTTTACGAGCATTTGATGTAACAACGTAGGTTGGTTTAAGACGGGGACAAGGTTGGAGCGTTTAAAAATGTGGGAATTCTTGCGTATGTAGGAGGAAGTGATTGAATTTTTGACTCTTGACTCTACTATTAATACTGTTGATGGGAATTGAATGCGGCTAAAAAAAGAAGGCTTTTGTTGCTGAAGAAACTGTATAAGTGGGGAAAGGTGAAATACAGGTTAAATATCAAGTTGATTGAATTTTGATTGGTTGATGGAAGAGGTGTGTGTTGTGTTGGTTGAGGTGAATTGGATGACGTCAATGGAGGAATGTGATAATTTGTTGCTAAAATGTGAGAGATTACTGGGAAAGGGGATTGTGTGGTTAGTGGGATGTAGAAATGTAGGGTAAGGGCTGAAGAATGAGCTGACGACAGTTGAGTTGAGGTTGGTATAGAATTAAATGATCATGTGATTTATAGTGGTTCGTGGAACGGTCATGTCCTTTAGTGGATGGAGGAATGCAACACTAGTGTTTCGAGTGTTTATGTGTATTTTTGCCGGTTCTCTGGTTGTTTTGATGATGGAGGAACTCAAGTTGAGATATGTGTTGTTTATAAATGCAAGATTGTGATGGTTCGTGTGAGAATGCACATTCTTGTACGCTGTGTTTGGTGCAAGGCCGAATGACGTTGAAGGAAAAAGAATTAGTAACGTTGTTAAAAAGGGACGACGTAGTTTTAGTAGTTACGTATATTAGAAAGGGCAAAAGCTGTATACAGTAGAAGCGTAGTTTGTTAGTTGGAAAGTCTGATGTTTGTAAACGTTTTTATGGGTACGTAGAAGTAGTAAGTGAGAGGGTTGTTGGAATTCCCGGAATTGGTCATGATTCATGATGACGAATAGGCACATCAGAGGAGATCATGTAGCGAAATGTGGAGGAGATTGTCCAAGGGCTTTTGTACTTTATATTTATGCGCAGTGGAAATGTGAATCGTGATATGATTGACAGAGGATGCATTTTGGCGAATGTTTTGTTTACGTTTTTGTCATGGTCAAAGAGCATATAATTACATAATGTACTGACGACCTTGACGTAAAAAAGTATGAAGAATGTAGGGCATGCAATGCACTGGACGAATGGTTGGAGGAGGTGTATTGGGCGTTTGTGTTTTTAATTAAATAGGTTTTTGAAATAGACAGTGTTTTGGTGTGAATATATGTGTGTTGCGGAAATGTGGAAGGGGACGAGGTATAGATGTTGAAATTATTGCGCAGTTGGAGGTATGGTTAGAAGTGCTGGAAATAGAATGGAGGAAGAAAGTGAGAGAGTTTTTACAGAGAGGAAATATTCATGGGGAATGGAGAAAGTCAAGGTGAAAACACGTGATTTGGCTTGTTGAGACGGAGAAAATTAGTGTGAAAGGAGGAAGTACATAGTTTGCAAAATTTGAAGTAATGAAACGTAGTTAACTTTTTGTATATTTATAAGCGTTTTGTTAAAGGTGAAGAATTATATTATGATGGTTATTATGGTCAGTATATTGTCCACTTTTGTGAGCTAATGAGAAACTGGAGGAAGGAGATGAGAGAGATTTGCGTGGTCATTTTAGTATTTTAGTAAACAGAAAGTCCATTGCTGTTTAGCTGTATACTAGAAGATGCAAGTTTGTTTGGATGTAAAGTTGCGTGTCTGGTGTCACGTATCGAGTCCGTCCGTGTAGAAGGGGACTAATGGTCAACAGGTGAACTATACGGCTGAAATGGTGATATGAAATAAAGTCTGAGGTATTGTGGAGTTGTTTGTAGGTGTGGTAAATTGTTGGAAGTCACGTATCATTATGAGATGTTCTTTGATGATTCAGGATGAAATGAGGTTGATTTTTAGAAACACGTGTATATATGTGTGTGTAGATGGAAGAGTTTTGAAATGAGATCAAAAAGCTCGGAGGGAATTTGAAGCGTGGGTGGAAGATGGTAAACAAGGGGAAAGTAGTGGGTGGAAAGGGAGGGAGGTGAATTGTGAAGCCCCGGGTATGTACATGTGTTTAAAATTGGCATCTGGAGCCAAATGTCAAGGGAAATGTGAATGGAAAAAGAGAAGGAGAGAAAGTTGTTGGTAGGATTTTTGTGGAAGGAGGAAAGCAACAGATGGATACGGGAAATGACGTGAGAAACGGGGAAAGTTGTGAAGGAATTTGTGAATGGATTAAGAAGAGTATATATATGTACAGCTGTAACGAGGGCTGTACTAATTGATTGAGTGAGCGAATAGGATTGGCGAAAGTGGGATGAATAAGAGGACTTGTTGTGGGGATGAGGAAAAGATGGGGAAGCAAAAAGTATATGGAATTCTGTGACTAACTAGACTGTGTGGGCGGGGAAAGTTTTTGAAGTTGTTGTTGTTTTCTTGGGTGTGTTATGTAATATGGGAAGGAGAAGAAGGGGTGACGTAAATGTGGGTGTACATGTATTTCGGGGCATATGGTGGTGAATTTGGAATTGAGCTTTTTGGTGAGAATGTCGATGGAAGTATGGGGGTAAATAGGGGCATGTGGATGGAGGTCAGAATTTGGAAAGAAAGTGTGGGACTTTGTTGTTTGGCTTGTGCGTATGCATGAAGGTGGGGGGGGGGAGTTGGGAAAAAGAGAAGAAAGAAGGCGATGAAAGGTTGGGGAAGATGTGACTTTTACAAGGCCACGTGTTGCTGAGAGTGAGAGAGGATAGCATAGTATGAAGTGAAAGCATGAAGCTCCAGACTTGGGTTCTTGTTGGGCGAATTGAATGGACTGTGGATCTTTTGGGGATAATAATGAAGAAGAAGTGGATGGTTTGATGAGGTTGGCGGCCGTGAAGTTAGTTGGAGGAGGATTGAAATAATGGCTATTTGAAGAAGGTACTACTGAAATGGATATGGTTGGTTGATGAGAAGTCGTTAAAATACATGGTAGTTTTTGAAATGTTTGACTGTGGTGGTGGTGAGTTAATTCGGCAAAGGTGGTATAAAAGATTGAAAAAGGAGGGGAAAGACGGCGGATATAAAGATGTGAGGCTGTGATAAAAAGGATTGCGTTTCTGCATGATGATGAGCTGGGATTTGATGTTTTTTGTAGGAAAGTTAAAAGTGCAAGGAACGGAAAACATGTTGGTGGTGGTGGTGGTGGTGGCGGAGGATTTGGAATTGCATCTTGGTTGTTTGTGTGGTGAAGGTTTTGGTTTAAGTAACGAAATGAAGTTTGGCTGGTGGCGTTGTTTGGGCTTGTTGGATGAGATTGGGGGTGTGTTCAGCTCTTTTCCGTTACACGTAACGGTGGGGACGACGGCGTAGTTGGATGGAAGCGAAGAGTTTGCTGGACTATAATAATATAAAAAGTGTTTGGATAAATGTGCAACGAGATGCAGTTGAGTTGCGTTTCGTTTCGTTGCGTTGCTTGCGGAGACATTGGTGGAGAAGATGCATCCAAGAAGTTTTGGTGTGGTGATGCAATAACGAAACGATGGCCGATGAGGTTGTTGCACCGTTGTCGTTCTCGTCGTCGATGCCAGTCATAACACATGCAGTAGACTTTTTGTGAAACGATATTCTGGGGTGGAATCAGATTAATATGTAAGAAGGCGGCGAGCAAGTTGGGGTTGACAAGGGGTTGTAAAAGTTGGTTGCGTAGTAGTAGGTTCCTCTCCAGGAGCGTAGCAGAAGACACGTGGCAGGGTTTTTGGAAGAGAGAAATGAAAAGCTGGGAGAAGGACTTGGAATAATGTGTACTAATCATGACGTTTGTTTCTGGTTACAGTGCGATGCAGAACCTGCCGAAAGAAGACGAGATTCGGAGAGATACCTGGGGGAATGGGTGGACGGGAGATGCGTTTATGCAGGAACAGACGACGAGATCGCAGTCCTTCATCGGAACGCCACCGCGACCTGTGAGACCTTCGACGGGGGGAGATGGGAGCGGGCGAGGTCGGACGTGGACAACGGTGAATGGAGATAATCGGCGCTACTCTTCGTCGACATCGGGCTACGGCGGGACTCATGAGGATGGGTGCAGCATGAGCTACTCGTATGGAGCGGGGAGTATGGCGGTGGGGTCTGCGGATTCGACGTCTTCTTCTTCCTTTTCGATGGACAATGAGAACAACAACAGCTTTATCAGTCATGGACAGAGTGCTTCGTTGGGGGAGGAGCAGAGCGATTATATCCGGTATAATCCGAATATAATGGATATGACTGATGGGGGTTCGGACTATGTGGATGCTGCGAGTCCGGTGTCGCCGTACGAGAATTATATCACGATGACGCCTGGAAGTGGGACAGCGGTGGCTCCGACGGCGGTTGGAAGTGCGGCGGCCATGAAGAGTGGAGTGGGGAAGATGTCGGCGAGTCATTCGAGGAATTCGAGTTTGCTGGAGGATGACTTTGGGTATATGCATACGAGCATTGGCAATGCAGTTCATAGGTGAGTTGGCAAAAGTTTAGTGGGTTTTTAGCAACAAGTGGTCCTGGTCTTGAGTTGAAATGTCGTAGGTCAATAAAAAAAGAGTGATGACAAAAGGTGTACATGTATTTTATGGATGTAGTGAGCTGATTTGGCATAAATCAAGACTGGGACGACATTGTTTTTGGGATGGAATGAAGAAGAAAGGTGTGTGTGAGTTTGATGAGGTGATGATAAGTTTTGATTGATTTGTTTTTGCAGTCGGAGTGAATCGGGAGCTTGTTCGAATGGAGAATCTGGAACGGGGTTGGATGACGCTGCCTACTTTGACATGGAGTTTAGCAAAAAGTTGGACTTGAGCACTGATGGTGAGTTGATGATGGAGATAACAGTATATAGTATAGATAACTTGTTTGTTTGGTGGTTATAAGAGGAGAGTTAATGAACTTGTGTGTGATTGGTTACAGATGTACGGCGTATGTCACCGAGCAGCGAGTCGATTCATAGTGGAACACCGTCTTCTGACTGTCAGCTTGAGAAGGTGGCGTCGTACCTGCAATCTGATGACTTCGATGATAACATTCAGTTGAGGCCAGTTCGAGCCTACTCGGTGGGTTCAAGGTCGGCTGATACTGCGGCAGCAAAAAATAGGCTTGCGAAAAAGATTGGACTTCAAGCTGTGCAAGAATCTCTGAGGTCACGAGGAATTTCTGAAGGGTCTGGGTCAGCAGGGACGCAGCAGCAGCAACAACAAGATTCGTCATCGTCGTCGTACCGGACAAGAGCCATGTCGGTGGGAGCGAAGCAGCCATTGAGAAGACCTGGAGGAGTTAACCAGTCGGCGACATCTTTTGGTCTGAGTAATTTGGCGGCGGGGAACAACAATCCGGTTGTGTATGGTTCCACGAGATCGGCTTTTGCGGCACCGTTGAGTAGTTCGTGGAGCGGGTCGACGGGAAGATGGCCTCCTCCAAAAGTAATGCCGAGTGGAGTAGTGATGCCAAGCCCCAACTATCCTACTATTAGCCATGGAGGTCAGGATTCGACGGATTCTGACTTGATGGAGTTGGACTTTAGTCGAAACAACAAGTATAGTAATAGCAGCAGCAGCAACAATGGTGGAAGTAGGAAACGGTCACTGCCAGGAACAGGGAATATGAGTAGCGCATCGTCGTCAAGTTCGGGAGCAATGAAGATCAGTCCGTGTCCTAGAGCGTTGATTGGAGGTGAGACTCCACCGGGGGGTGAGACTCCGGAGGGTGTCAAGTCGTTTTTGGGCGGCAAGTCACCGTCTTCTTCCTCGTATGCTACATCGGCTCCGATCTCAATTCAAAAGACAAGGGGGAGCAGCGATGTTGGGTATATGGATACTGGCAACTCGATTTTGACGCGGATGACTGGGATGGATCTCAAAAAGTTGAAAGAGTTGGATAATGATGGAGCGTACCTTGACATGGATTTTAGTCGAAATGGACCAATGAGCAGTCGGGCAGGAGGAGCGGTGGTTCCTTCATCGAACAAAAATACTCCTGCAGAAGTTCGCAGAATACCGATGACAACAGTTACGGAGCCGGCTCAAAATGATGTTGAAGCGGAAGACTACATGAAGATGAGTTTTGTGGGAAAGCCAGTTGTCATCAAGGCGAATGAGAATGTCATTGCGACCAAATTCAACTGCAGTTCCAGCAGTGGGAGTCATCAAGGATGCAACGAACAGCCAAGTCTTAGTCGTAGTTTAAGCAGTAGTTCCAACATTAGTACGTTAAGCAATAATAGTACGAGTAGCGGTACGTCAATTGTAAGTGTAAAAGCCCAGCCGATGACAAAAGGCCCGTCTCCTGAGCGGAATGTGCCGACGGTATTGCCTCTGAGTACGGCCAACTCTAACAGTCTACCTCCAAGTTCCATTGTTGTGACACCACCTCAGTCCGCAATGACGTCCCCTTCGACCCAGACAAATGGGGTTGGATTGTCGAGAATAGAAGAATCTCCTGAAAAGCGTCAATCGCTGCAGAGCAGCTGTAAGAGCAAGTTGAGGAAACTTTCTCCGTCTGGTCACGGAGGATGGTTTTCCTTGAAAAAGAGCAGCCCTGGAAAAGACGCTGTGACGTACGCATCGATCCAACATAATATTTCACAGATGCGGCGAACCAACAGCTTTCCGGCGAATGAGACGGCGAACGAGATGAACAAGTTACCGACAAGTGCCACATCGGGATCCATTGCTTCCACTTGTGGGAAACAAAGTCAAGCAAATGGTCTGGTGGCTCCAGGATTTGCAGTATTGACTGGACCTAAAGATGGAGTCGGTGACAGCATCACGTACACACAGGTGGATTTTGGGTCTGATGTCTGTACGAAGCGATGAGGGAATCATCTGAGGGCCGGCGGAGTACCCGCTTCAAATGACTGATAAGTGTTGTAAAAACGGAAAGACTTATGGAAATCCCTGTATGACTTGAATTGATAGATTTGTTGTTGTTTTCTTACGCTATGTTAGTGTAATTTACATAAGGTCAATATGATGTTTTATTGGATGGGTCAAGTGTACATAAATGTATGGATTGTAAAAAAATAGGTGTGATGCTGAATATTTTGGTATGGAATATTATGCTGTTATGATGCAACGTGTTCAATTTATGTGGAAAGATACGTAGATACGTAGCGTAAAAGTGGTAATGGTTAATGTGTGCTGTTTGTTGTTATAACTTGTGCCATGATTTTTGTTTCCTATAATGATCTAGTTAGAGGAGGATGTTTTGTGTATCACATTAAGCAAATGGTTGTGATTGCAATGGAACACAAGCTTTAACTAGGTTATACCAAGACTAGAATGCTATCAACTGGCTTTAGACTGTCGATGTAAGGAGCGTTAGATGATACGTAACTTATGTCTAGATATTTGTACCAGAACGTGTTTAGTTTAATATTGTGAGCTTATAAATTGACTGCAGTTAGTGTTATAATACCAGCCTAAAATTTTAGTTGAAATGTCCGTTTCCAATGACGGTTTTAACATGGGTTTGTCTCTGTTATCCCTCAGACATTTAGTTGACGATGTTTTCGAGTTTTGTTTCGAGTCATTAGCTGTATACCGTCGTGCGAACACAGTGTTCTAGTTTGTTTTTATATTATTATCCCGCTCACAGACTTTTGTTTACTTGTTGTTACTACAGTTCGTTAAGCTGTTGTTGAAACTAACGTCATTTAATAGTGTTGACTGTCGCGCGCGGAAATTCAGATTCAAGTACCTCATTAGCCTTAATATTGCATGTGCCCTTGATGTGTATAGGTCACATGGGGACTCTAAATGATATTTCTTTAGAATGTTTTCGTTTCCATGAATATGTATCCTTTTTACTGTCTTGGAGTAGAATTAGATTGACAGTTCGTAAACCGATTGAAGATAAAGGTTAAAGTTTATTCTTATATACAGAGAATAATAGTGAATACTACAGTTTGTGGCTAAATTCATGTACTTTGATTGGATGTATGTAGGTTCAAAGATGTTACTGTTTCAAGATGACCCGATGTCATTGTTTAAGATGTAGTAAATTGAAGCTACAATTATTTATTCATCTGATTGAACGCTAGAGTTAGAATAAGCTTGTTTGCTTGCTGTCTACTGAACACGAAAAACTGAATTTATGAAGTCTTGTTAGCCAAACCTGAAATATCTTTACTTGTGTCGATCGAAAATCCGTTAACGGCGTTCTTGTTACGTTGCAGATTATAGCAATAAACGCTCAATTTAAAAAAAAGTTGTTGTGATTCTTCCGAAGTTGATTCCTTTTATAATGCTAAAATTTAAAAGTTGTAAGTACAAAATACCGTAACAAGTTTGAGAAACGTTGTTGATTTCACGACGGTTTCGAGGCTTGGAAAATATCGTCGGCAAGGAGATTTATCGGTGGATGTAAACAAAGCTAAAGAATGGTGAACGAAGCGGTTTTAGCTTTGCCTTACATCACGCGTTCCAAAATTTTTGTCGTTCAGTTTCAGTATTAAGATTTGTAATCTTTTACAAAATTTGAAATGGAGCCCGAAGCCAGGGAAGTAACAGAAGGCAGGAGTCCTGTGAAATTTGAAAATGTTACAGCGCCAAGTCCGGAAGATATCTTGGCATGCCTGCAAAAGGTGAGAAATGGCCTTGTATTCTAATTTGTTCAAAAAAACTGGCCGACTACCAAAATCAGTCAAAAGAGCAAAGCAGTTTAGCAGAATGGACAAAATTCAACAATATCAAAGATAAACCTTGATTACCTATTGGCGTAGGCGAGATGTTCCAAAGCTATTCAAAACGTGGAAACATAGGTAACTAAGCATTCTGAATACCAATAGAAGCAATTGGAGGTCATTTAAGGCCTGAAAAGGCGATTTTTGAACTTTTTGCCCGACAAAATTCGGATATCGGATCACTAGCATTATCAAGCACCACTGCTAATGTTGATTTTTTTCGAAACGTGCTAGGGATAGGGGTCCCTTGGGTCACTTTTTGGATGTATTGGGGTCCCTTCTATGCCACTGGGACGTTTCAGCTTTGCAGGAAAACCGTAAGCCGAAAAAAACGAAAAAACTTCAAAATTTCGAAAAATTAACATGGGAAAGATAGGTGTACCTAGCAAGTGCTACTGTGACCAAACGGAAAAACATTTTTACGAACGGACTTCACGGATGAATTGCCCCTGGGACCCTTCACATTCATGCC